>JANQDE010000015.1:2146640-2215927 GCA_037157785.1 Cephalotes varians
TATATAATTATTATATATAATTATATGTATATACATTTTTTTTTAATAACGTAAATCCATAAAGATTATAAATATATGCGAACATATAATAATTTTAATTATATTATATTGTTGTCATGCAGATACTAAACTTGAAGAGTTTCGCACTTTTGGACACAAAAGAATTCAGTTTATGTTGATGCCGATGATGTATAAAATGGGAGTAATGATGACAATGTTGATGATAATAACAGTAATCTCAGCGAAGGGACTTCTTATAGGTAAGCATCATTATTTCATACACAATGAAAAGTGTCACCCGCATAAATGTATAACGGTCTTGTAGCTGTCTTGTGAATAGTGTAGTCTGCATATGTGATTAGGTGATATTGCTGACCCATTTACTGCATATGAGTTCAGCATTCAAATAAGCATTAGATTTATACAGCGTTTTTATTTAGACCAGTATATTTCTTATAATAATTTATTTAATTTAAAAAATTTCTTGTTGTTTATCTTTTATTATTAATAAATTATTGATTTCTTATCAACAAATTACATGATTTTATTATTCATCATTTTATTATTCATCGCAAAAAATAAAATCTCGTTAACAACTGTAATCGTAAAATTTTTATTACAATTTTTGTTTCTTGACTAATTTAATTTACTTATTCACCCGTTAAATTTATCATTGTTGAACATATTAAATTTTATAAGATTCTTCAATCCATAAAATTTATGGCTTACATTTTAATATACGAAACGAAATATCTTATTCTGTGTTTCACTATTTTCAGGCGTCGTACTGCTGATACTTAAACTCAGTACCTTTCTGGCGAAACTTCATTCCGGCTGGCACGTACCGCAATCATGGCCATCACCGCAACCAGTTCACGTGCACGTTCACAGCGCTTTTCCACACGTTCCACACCCACAAATGTACCAAAGCTGGGAATCGACTGGTCCCGTATATGAGGATCAATATTATTATAAGGGATAAAAATCGTATAAATTACATATATTCCGAGACCAAGAAATTTTTACTGTTTAAAGCCATTTACAAAAAAATGATTATATAAACATAATAATCGTCGAAGAAAATTATATTATCTGAAATATGATTTCTGAGATAATTTTTATCTTCTTATGTCTAATAATTTATTCAGATCATATTATTAATTCTTGGCTATTGATATTAATATTTGCGATGATACTTACGATCGCCATCCAGAGAGTTGGAATATCAATTTAACGAATATTAGATTTTTTAATATAGACCAATTTTTCGTGTATTTTATTGTAAATTAAGTATATACGAGTACATACAAGTATACCAAAGGAATTTTCCTAATTCATAATAATAATAATAATAAGTTCGCAGAGTCTAAAGAAATATGAAGTTCCTCTTCTAAAGAAAACATGAGTAGTGTTTTTATAACAAAATAAATATGTAATTATTTGATAATTTATTTATTATATTTATAACATTTATCACACACGATGCACCTTCAAAATACGTAAACGAATATTCTATGCACATCGTATGGCTTAAAAGAACATAATCTCTGTAATTATCTTTCTAATTATCAAACAATCACATAAAAAAAGAATCATATAAAAATATATTAAATTGGTCTGTAACTGTGAGAAATATGTATAACGTAGATTTACATTTTCGTACAAAATAAAAAATAATTATATTTAAGAATTAATTATACATATACCTCATGTTATTATGATAAGAATATATTTACATTGCAACACAACAATGAATTTTTCATGATTTTTTATTGTAATATATTTATAATATATTATATGTATTCATAATATTATTGCAACATATTTATATAATATTTATATATTATATATTATATAATAATTATATATAATATTTATAATATATTTATTTTTAGAATGCATATATTTGTTAACATTTCGCATGTTTTCTGTTCATGTTTTTTTCTCTTACTTTTTTAAAGCCAAAAATTTTACATTTCCTTAAAAATAGAATTAAATTTTATTAAAAGTACAATTTTCATAAGAAAATCTTAATCATTTCTAAAGAAAAATTAATATATTACTAAAATTAATATATTTGTCGACGAGTGACCGGTGTAACGAATCACTGAGCGAGCGCATCCACGTTATGTATGTGTTCCGGTGTAAATACCATTCTCCAGTAAACGAGACCCAGTTTTCCCGGCCTAAGGTAACTTGGCGTGGGGTATCTGAACAAAAAAGTAAAATCTCCGCTGCGCTTCGCGTAATACGGTCCAGTCTACATGACAAGCGAACAGAAGAACGACGCATATATTCTCGGAGAGAAGATCGGACGAATAAACACCTCTAGAAAAAGTTTTCTTCGATATCTTTTTGCACATTAGTGAAATGTTCATTTAATTGAGCAAATCACGCGAGTAGTATCGCCAATGACACATCGTAATAAATTAGCAATAGTGTAATATAGACACATAATTATCGTGGAAGTTATATGAGTGTGGATCTAGCATCATAAGGTATCATATGTTTTTATATAAGATAACATATTTAAATATAAAGTTGATAATATAAAGTAAGTTAATATTTAATTGATAACTTAATAGTTGTAATAATAGTTGTCGTAAAAATCTTTATTAAATTTATCAATTTCACAAATAACTACAAAGAATATGTAAATTCATTATTTTGAGAGTTTACCCTAATACTATGTATAAATTCAATAAATATAGTCATTAGGAATACATCTATTTCTTTGGAAGAAAATTTATAAATTCCTGATATGTATATTTTAGTCAATAATACAAATTCGAGGACATGAATGGGACCAAGTTTTTCGTTTGCAATATTATCTGGCTGATAACATCGTCAAAACTGTTAACTCGTGCTGAAAAGGAATTGAATAATTTCCAAATCAGCCTCAACCAAAGCCAAAGTTTGAAAATCTTCCCAGGAATCAAATTTTTCTTCGCGGACAATGAAATCAATATTCATGTGAAAATTCACGATCTATTACAAGGTATTGACAGTACTTTATTTATTTTCGCACTATACCGTTGAAGAAAATTAAGATTTCTCTTATTTTTCAGAGACAGAAGTACAAGTCCCAAGAAGTAATGAGAAAAAAAATCCTTTACAGAAACTCGGATTCATGATGATGATGACACCATTTATTATGCAGGTTTCTTGTTTATATCTATTTGCATTAACATTTCCTGTTAGAAGAAATAATAAAACCTGTCTTCTTTCAGATACTCTCCCTACCGGGCGCCATAGCGACTATTAAAGTGTCACTTCTAAGGAGTATCATGGTGGCGCAATTAGCAATCGCAATGATGATCTACAATTTGATTAGAAGTTCGCAAGACTCAGATGTAGTGGTGGTCCATCAGCCGTATCATCGCGTACATTATCGTCACGATTATCACAAAAATTATGACGAGGACGAATGGTTCGGTAGATGAAGTACGCGAACAAGACAATAAGAATAATATTCTCGTGATATACTGACCAATTGCGGTTTTCCAAAACGACGCATTCAAATGAACGAGGAACATCTGTGATACAGAGATCGTAATGCGCGATGCAAGATTAATTTATTAAATTTTAAAATTTTTTACATGTTTTTATATATAAATTATTAAATTATTTTTTACATACTATATACTTTTCTTTTTTATTTATAACTCGCAATATTCGAGAAAATATATTATTGATTTCTCGTCGGCTGCGTATTCACCTGTCCACGTTTTTTGCGTCGTATTAAACAGAATACCAATATCAAGATGTCGGCTGACCCACTTTGTGTCCATAACGGCATTTTGGTCCAGATTCTCACATTCGCGTGCCAACATGTCCATTCAGGTTTTCTCATTTCTCTCTCGGTAAATGCGACGTCGAAACCGAAATTAGAATTCCACTGTGTTTCTCACGAAAGAGCAAACGAAGTTTCTTACGCACGAACAAGAAGAATATACAAGTTGATTGTAGCGCAAATATCGAAAGTTTCGTCAATGACGAACTGAATCTTCGAAACGTCGATATTCGCGATGCGTATACGTGCCAGAAACCCACCTTCCGCGAGCGGTTGGTATTATTGGTATGCCACGAGGATCGTCGTTCCTAAATCGATACCTCACCAAGGCATCAGACATAAATCAGATCGGCATGCCGTTTTCTGGACTACAAAATGCATGATGCACCATGCGTACCTGGCAAATAAGAATTAAACGTTCGCAGAACCTCGTAAACATCGCGTTACGTGAAGAAATTTAGATCTCTTTCGCCGATTCTCCAACAATTCGATATTCCACAAACGAGTTCTTAATTCCAGTCTGTTCCAGATTGTTTCGATTCTATTGAAAAGTCGAACAATTGGCGAATATATTAGGCTAATCCGAAGAAACATTTTATTTGGCACGAAGCTCAAGTTTCACGACTATGAAAGTCTTGGTATCTATTTACTGTACATTTTTAGATTGTCACGAAAACAGAATTTTCTCTTGCAACCTCTCGACTTAATTGTAGTATTTGACACTTTCTACATGTCTGATTGCATCGTGCAGTTTTAACTACACAACACGTCCAGACTTCGTTTCCAATATTGTAACTCACCATGACCAGAAGTTTATAATGGTGCCACTTTTGATGATCATACGATTTCTAATCTTGTCAAATCCAATGCATTATAATATTATGAAATTTTTTATGAGACACTATTTCCGATGCAACCGATGCAAACCACTACTTGGGAACGGCCCTAACCCTCATTTTACCGTAATGTTCCATTTACGAGCGCTCAAAAACGAGAAAAAGATTTTCTCCAACAACGTGATATTTGATATTTTATCAAAATTATTTTTCATTTTCTTACTCATTATTTTAATCAAAACAAATTAGATGCAACGAGATTTTCCTAGAATATATCACGCTTCGCATATTGGCGTTAAAAATTGCAAAATTCTGCTGACATTATTCACAGTGTCCGATTAGCTGACCTATGCGCATTGAACGTGCATTAATTTATTATAATCCCGCATCTCATCCCAACAGCGTTCGTTTCTTAACAAGAAACAATCGTCCATCTGACAGCGTTAAATGTGAGAAAATAAAACGAAAGGTTATCTAATAAATACAGACTTATCGTGATCAATGTAAATGTCTTCTCATCTCATGCTTGTTAATATCCAGAAAAAAGCATTATTATCTCGTAAAAAGTCATTTATGTTAATAATAATTTAAATTAATTTTGCGCAGTATATTTCGATTAACTTGATACAACAATTAATAAAATTTAAATAATAAAATAATAAACTTACATTAAAGAAGATCTAAACTTTTTTTCGTTAATAAATATTAATGTCAATCAATCTGTCATAATGTTAAATTCTACTTTTAAGACTAAAAAGCAAAGTGGAACGTCCGAGAACATTGAAAATTGCGTTAAATAAAATAATAAAAAATGTGTATTGTATGTTTACTAAATGACTTGCAGTAATGCAGCATAAAATCTATAAATATTTATCTCTCTTACCTGTCTATTTGCGCCATTCGTCACTCTCTCAAGTAAAAACGTCGTCAATATTATGTCACAAACAGCAAATGAAATCTACGACATGGAATGCAATCTACAGCCACGATACATTCAATCCGCGATTTACGACCACTAATGATCTTCGCGCAATTATCTCTCAGCCGAGTACGCGAAATATGCCCGTTTACCGATGTGAAAGCATTTGCCCATTAAGAAAAACGTCAAAGGCCTCCCCATTTTTCCTTCTTATTCCCTTCACACTTTCCTCTTCTCCCTCGTCGTCAGATCGTTTCATAGATAATCCGCGGAGAAGACGAGAACATTTTTCTCGTTTGTTACGTCATCGCTACATGCTCGGTAGATTCGCTCCTGCATCATTCAGTCGCGTGAACTCGAAGCCGCAGGGATCTTCGCGGGATGTCGTCCTTCGTGGTGAGGATCCAAGGCCGGCGAAGGAAAATCTCGTTATCACGCGATAAAATAGACGCGATTTTCAGTTGCAGAGGAGATGGTGCGATCTTCTGTGCCTGCTGTGCTACCTGATCGCGCAGCATCGCGCCGTCGCGGATCATAACAGGCCTTACGAGTTCTCCTTCAACATCGTCGATTTTCAACATAGATTTGAGAAAAAAGGTATACCGATTAAAAAAAACGTTGGGCGAGATTCTTATAAATGAATTAAATAATCCTCAAATAATGCGATTAAGCGTAACGTTTTTGTATATTTCTTCGTTATTCTCTTTAAGACGCCGAGGGGATCATTATCGGGGAATACGGCTTTATCACAGCCGATGGTGTGTATCACGAGACGGGATATAAGACCGACAAAAATGGGGACTTTATTATCACGAAACAGAGGAATCGGAAAATAACGAGTTGTGAGTTGCGTGCTTATTAAAATACGATAAATTGTACATATCCCGATTGCTCTGAACGTTTCGTCTTGGTTTAACAAGTGAAGGACGCGCAAGAGATATTCAAAGATAGACCGGAAGCAGCGAAGAAGCTAATCGAAGCCGTGATGAAGGCCTGCAGCGGCTGTAAATTACCAATAAAGCAAGAGAACGATCGGCCAAAACCTACAAAAACAATCGCGACGGAGTCGCCGCCGCAGAAAAAGATGGATCCGATATTGAAGCAGATGATGAAGATATTAACAGGTATAAGACAAAAAAAATCTGTTCGCGTGATTAAGACTAAAATAATTATAAATTTATACCCTTCAATTTTGCAGCCAACACGTCTGCTAAAAATATCTCAGAAGAGAAAAATAAGATCATCAAAAAGGAAGACATGAAAAACATCACGAAAAGCATGGTGCGGGCTGCGAAGAAGCTGCTGTCTGAGGAAGACGGTCCGGATAAAGTCGTTATGAATGATCGAGACCTGGAGAAAATGGCAGATGATCTATACTATCAGTTCAACTATACGATAACGTCACATGGTCATCACGAGGACGGCTATCGTAGTGGAAGGAAGGACGGTAGCTATCGATCTCAAAATGAAAACGGTACCGACACGCAAGTAAGGTATTTGTCCAACGAATTCGGGCATCAGCCCAACATTACGTTCGTTCCGCAGGCGAACACGGTCGACGAGGAGCATGGTCTCAAAGGATATTCATTTCGCTGGTATTGGTCGTAAATTTGTGATTTTATATAATGCCATGTTTACTTTAACCCAGATTTATTACGGAATATGCTAATACTTATTTAAATAATATAAGCCATGCCTAGAGAGCCGCAATTTTCAGTTTTTAGAATTTATCTTTAAAATTTATTTTTAAAGTTTTATAAAGTTTATGTTTAAAGACAAAATAATTTACCATAGTAAAAAAATTAATGATTCACCGAGATAAAAATAATTTATTGTAAAATACAAATATTCTGATGATCTTCTCTAAAGTATCATAAATAATTTTCATCCGACGATAATTTTGTTTATGTTGTATATTGTTTTAGAAAATGATGAATTTAGGGGAATGAATTTTAGGAATAATGTATTATTTATGTATTATTTTTTAATAATTTTTTAGGCACGGCTTTTATTATAATATGCGCTTACAAAAATATGATTCAGATTAAGTTATATTATAAATACAAAATAAATGAAAATATTACGATAAAAAATCGTTTTAATACGCAATTTCTCACGATTTATTTGAAATCTTCAACGAAAATGAATTGTATACGTGTGATCATTTCTCAAGTTTTTAACAGGAATGAAAACGTATGAAAGTAAAAACGTAGATAAAGCTGGTCGAGCTAATCAGCAATTAAGAATATCATTAAATTTACATATTTTTTAAATTTTTTACAGAAAAAAATTAATTCAGTACTTTTAGTCACATAAATATACATAAGTAAATAAAACTATTTTTTATACATATGTATATCGACGAGTCAAGTACTTGGTACTTGTATCAACCAGATGTTTCGGAGATTATTATTAGAATGACTGGAAATTCATATTCGAGGGTAGCAAACCGATAAAACTGTCACATAAATAATAAGAGGTAACGGTAACGATAGTATAATTCATGATGTTGGCTGTTCTACAAAGCATGTTATATTCATTGTCAGTTTATCCTTTTTCTCGAGCTTTTTTATCCTTTTTACGCATGCAGATATTAGGAAAGGTACTTTTCTCGAAAAAAAAGGCAAATTTAAATTCTCAAAAACATATCATTAAATAATTGCAAGAAGAGATCTTTATGCGAATAAGCTGTATTTCGTTTTATTATGACAGGTTCTATATGATCTCATGTATGCGCAACTTATTATAATGATATTCGCGCGCCACTACGTCTATTACATCAAGTAATTGACGATTAAAGGCGACGCGAGTAAAATACAGAAAGGGCGAATGTAATCATAGTGAAAGGTAAAGCGAAAATTCACGAATGATTGATGCATAATTCAAAACTGGCTACACGTTCCGGGATTGTGTTAATTAACGGCACAAAAGCCGTTGAGAACGTTGTGACAGTCGAGTTGTCACACGTACGCGCGCGTGACTACGAGGCTCTGAATTTTTGAAAAGCGGATTATCATTCTTATGGTAATCGAACGAACGCTAAGTGATATTTCGATCTTTCCAATGAAAGACTTGTAGGCAATATAGACTTAAACAAACAGTACTCAGCGTACTCGAGATAATTTAATGTGATAAATCAAAGGGGATAAACTCGATAGAAAATGCATAAAACGATGAATGTTCGTAAACCAGAAACGTTTAAAGATATTGAACAACTAGACGTTTTTCGAAAACAGTCATTTCATCGTGACACCTTTTCTTGAAACGAAGATAAATGTTAGAATTGGATTAGCGTGTATTGTCAATCAAATGGAAATTTTGTCATCGATCCACGTACTATTAAATACATGTGCCAAGTTGCTCGTACTTTAAAATCGCTGTTACGTATAATCAGAATTTTTTCCAGTTTTTTGATCGTGTAAAAAAATAAAAAAGTAAACATTCTTTTAAATATTTTTTTGTTAAAAAAAAGAAGTATTATATTCGCGTTATATATATAAAATATATCATATTTACTTTTACGTTTTAATCTCAAAAAATGAAAATCAGATGACGAAAATTAAAAGATATGAACTAGGGAGAAATATGAAAATAAAGGAGAAATAGAATTCTTGTGAGATATGATAACAAGAATGAAAATTGTCGTGATTTCATTGCTATTCCTGTTCTTTTTAACTGAATTTCTTGCACAATTTATCATTTCTCTCTTTCTTTTCAACGTGGAGAAAAAGAGGAAAGATGAATCATGCAAGAAGTTCAACTTCAAAAAGAACAAGTCTATTATATAAGACGATATACCCCACTTTGTTTCAATTCGATAATTCGCGAACCCATAGTCCCTCTGAAACGATATCGTATATTTCGTTGTGTCGCCCACAAAAGCTCACAGTGGAGGGGTACTCGCTAGACTCACATAAAACCAAACCCACTACTGGCGGAAGTTGAGATGGAAGGGACACTGGTTTCATATATGTTCGACCACGCACGCTTCACAACCACTTCGAGCCTGTGACACGCGGTCCAAGGCCACGGCCGACGGTCAAGATCAGAGAAAAAAAAATAGAGTACGAGAAGGTGACGGACGTGGTAGTCAGTCGTCAGGGAAATTATCGCGATTTTCGTAGTGATAACGGTGCGATCAATTCGACAAAGTTCAAGTCGACAAATTCGACAAAGAAGGCAATCAGAACAATGAGGATAATCGCGCCGGTTTTCTTGGTCCTCGGACTCGCTCTGCATGCACATTGTGTGACAACGGAGGAGAGCAAACTAAAAGAGGATGACATCAGCGTTCTGGAGTGTATGTTCACGGACAACATTGGGAATTGCTTCAGGATGAGATTGGCCCGCGACCTGGACCAGATAGAGTTGAAAGTTACCGGGAAGAAGAGTGAGCCACCGATGAGCACGATTATCGAACAAGCTGGCAATATCATTGCTGAAGTCGTTGATGATCTGCAGAAGAACGGTGTAGAAGAAATCGTTGAGGAAAACGATGCTCGGAACGACAATTTAGGTGAAAATTAAAAATTGAATAGCAAAATATCATTACGTCAATGAGAAAAGAGATAACTTTGATATCTCATAGTTCCTCATCAATTTGCTTATTAAATATATCATATTCCTTATATTAATTTCTTAAGTATCCTTCCTTTTCATTCGATCAATTAAGTTTTCTTAGTTTTTCAAATTTTCTTAATTTTCCTTATATATTTTTTTTTATATTTTCTTATATATTTTCTTTATAATGTCTAATAACATTCTTCTATTTATCCTTCTGTAATAATATAAAAATGTTTGTATAAACTCTAATGTTTGTATAAATAAGGCATTAATGAATAGTGTGTCAGCATAATTAAGCTGTCGTAAAACGAGATCGACGATTTCGCAGTTCAGATTTCTAATCACGATGAGATGGCACGTGGGACACGTGTAAGGTCGTCCATGCACGCACGTCATATCTTGCGCTTCTCGAGAGACACCGTTTGACAAAGTCGGTTAACTCTTTCCGCATCTCCTTTATGGGAGATGTAACGACAGGAAGTCAGTTCATCTGAGTGCTCTGAAAATTACTGTGCCAATTTTATTCTTCGTTTCACCTAGTCTTTCCCGAAATCGATGTCGTTGTAGTCAGTATTTAAACAAGACGAAAAAATCGCATCGTAAAATGTAATTTTGATGTAAATTTTATTTGCGTTAATTAACTTTTTATATACGTGTGATTTTCATTTACGATTAATGTCAAGATTGCGGCACGTTACATAATATTATGTAAATAATTGCTACCAATTAAGTATCATAATTATAAATGAACATCGTGAATATAAGTACCGTTCAATGCTATCGAAAACGGAGCCGACGAGAAAGGAAGTAGTATCGACGTGAATGGGATCTATGAATGCATAACGTTCAACTACCTTAGATCAGTGAAGGAAAGTAAATCACATTGACAAGGCGAGCAAGTTTCGCGAGTTCGGCAAGCGTGTAAGCGAAAGGTGAACGAACTTTCCGCCGTTGTTTGCATAACGTTTAACTATCGACCGGGTGTCAATGCAAGCGTAAACATTATAGTTAATGCACAAGGCAAACCGCATGTTAACACGCGATCGAACCCACAAAGTTCCCGTCTGGGTCACTAGCGAGCTGTTTAAATGTTTTGCACGCAATTGTGCTCGTGTGCGCGTGTCACCAACGTTGTAACGTAGTTTATACTAATTTAATGCCACAACTTAGACAAATCAATGGTAACGGTACCGATCGCGTCATTCGCCATTTTCTTGGCTACTTTTTTCCAGCAAAGTCAAGAGATGCGAATCATACGAGGAAAAAAAATAAACGTCGGTCTACAAACGTTAAGTTTAAACAGACGTAGAACAGACGGAGCATTACGATTATATTAGAATCGTTTTAACGAGATATTAATCGTTGGACCTATCAAAAAAAGAAAAAATTAGGCTGGCAAACGGTACCGGAAATATTATCTTTGTTATCTTTTAGAGCGTACAAAAAATAGTACGGTACTTCCGACGTAAATTGCCGACAAGAAATTGAGTAATTCGACAGGCATTACGCTGATTCGCTACGCTTTATATTTAACATTTCGCGAATTGCTGGATCCACTCCACGGACACCATTACAGAACACGGAAGAGACATTTTTTTATATTGTGAGAAAATTCGGCCGCGAAAGAGATCCGCGTGATTCTTTTTAAGAAAGTTGTACCGGTTGCGGACGATTACGTGTCGCGTAAGCCAGACGAAGTACACTTCAGGTTAAGGTTTGTGGGTCAATCTTAACCTGAAGATCTCGTATTATGTTTGCCATACCGCGAATTTATTCAAAGCAATTTTTAGAAATGATGAAAATGTTACGATTGCATCTCTAAAGAAAAGTATTCTCTGTGACATTCGCTTGCAATTATCTATCACGTTCTTATCTTTTCGCATTCTATAATTTTTTTTATAAGTAAATTCGTATCACAAGATATGTAACAGAATACGTACAATTTTTTAGAAGAGGCGCGCAGAAAGAAGTTTGGCAAAAAGAAGAAACATCTGCAGAAACTTCTGGGATTGGCGATGTTGTTGAAAGCGAAACTCAGCCTGTTGCTACAGCTGATAAGCACCCACTTCCAGTTCAAGTTCTTCATCATCGCTATCATCTCGTTGTTACTGAACGCCGCCAGGTTCTGGATAGAGATCAAGAAGAATCCTTCCAAGGTTATCTACTACGAACACGCACAGCATCAGCATCATTACGATCACGATGATCACGATCACGGTTATTGGGGAAGATCGTCGAACGAGACACCTCAAGAACTCGCCTATCATGCTTACATACCCACGAACTGATCAAGATCGCATAAATTTGACTGAGAAAACGATCATCTTGTGCAAAAAAAAATCGAACAATAACACAGTTTTCGTCGCGAAATGACGTAATCGTCTCATCGTTCTTTATTTAAGGTAACAGCTTAGTCTGAAAGTCAGGAAATATTTGCGACACAACGTTGATATTTATACATCCTATAGTATTTATTTAATTTATTGTATTGTACGTCAGCACGTTATACGATCATCTTGAATTTCATTTTAATTAATGATGATCGGAAATTTCTTTCTGACTTCTAATTATATAAAAATAGTACTCTTTAATCGTCTTAAATCATACCAAAGTTACTAACGAGTACCTGTTCTATCTCGCCACGAAGAGATTTCTTAGGATCGACCATTTTAATTAAAAGAACACGCTATTACTCGTGTCGTGACTCAATAAACCTTAAACTTAAATTTTACATCTCTCTCTGAATTTATTATGTGTGTGTGTGTGTGTGTATATATATATATATATATATATATATATATACAAAATAATAGAAGAGTTATATTTTCTAAAAAAGTTGCTTTGTAAGAGACAATAATAATTTCTAAAAATAGCTACCAAAAAATTAATTTCTACAGAAGCATGTATTAAAATTTTTTATAATAAACTATACGATTTCTTTCACGTGTGTTTTTTTAACGCGATTGTTACATTTATCGACAAAAGAAAATGAAAAATCATCACGTCGCTGCGGAGAGAAACTTTGACGGTTCCGATGCTCAAATCGCATGACCTTCTTCAATCGCATCGGTGGACCATTCTGAAATTTTTGTATTCCTCGTCATAGCATGATAGACAATGCGACTGGAATCTTTAAAGAGCGGCGATACTTTCAAAGTGTTCACTTTGCTACACTGATCGTTTCAATGATAAACGGACGAGATTTATGCAACGATTGCGGCGCATCGATGCGCCATGAACTGCAAGGAAGAAGAAATTTCTTATGAAAGAACGTCCCGATATTTTTTTAGAAACTTCGAAATAAAAAGTAAAGAAACACTATATTTGCAACGTAAGTTTGAGATAAAGATGTCCGTTAATTATTAATATGACGGAAAGAAGAAATTATGAAATAAAATCATTTACTAGTTTTTTCTATGGTAAATTTAACACTATTAATAATATTTGAATTTTGTAATGTAATCTATGTATTCTTTTTTTATATTTTCTTTTATCTTGACAGATTAATGAAAACATAAAATCACGTATATTTTTCATATAGAAACTTTATTGTTACTTAAGAACTATTATGTTTTCTCTAGGAGAATATATTTGCATATTATCGATAATCAAAAACTGATTTCGTAATCGAATACATTTATCTTATCGATACTATTAAGTATTCACATCCCGAAGAAATGCCGTTCGCGACGCGACCTTAACGAAGATAAGACCCGGCCGGGGATGCCCTCGAATTTCGACGGCCGAATTCGCGCGTAAGACATCTCGTCTTCGATTGGAACGCAGCCAATCGCGGAATGGGACTAACGTGTCATATTTGGGGATAAAATAGGTGACGACGGTATAGAGAACAAGTCCGTGAGATCGAAGACTCACGATCGAAGTCAGAAATTTGAATCGCCATGTAAGAATTTCGGCACGTTTGTTCGCATGGCCTGTAATTTATATCCGGCCTTCGATGTGCACGTTTCTTTAGGATCCTCATAGACGATTCAACGCACTTGACTCCTTTTAGAAATAATACTTTCTCAGCAGAAGAACCTCTTTGACTGCTAATGTCTTGATTAATTGTTATTAATATTTTGCAAACATCGTCATGTTTTAAATATAATTAAATATAATTATTTTTCGATACGCTTATAATACAATTATTGAGAAAAAAATTTAAAGAGTTCAAAAACAAATGCGAAGCTATTTGTCATCACATTGCAAACAAATATCTGATAATTTAATACTATGCTTAGTTTAACAGCAGATTGAAAGCAAACGAATAAAATCAATCAATTTAAAAAAGTAATGTTCTTTCAAATATTATGGACGTGATTTTCTACGTAACACGACCATGCAACAAAGTTTCTTTATGCCTTTAAGAATAATATAAATAAAAATTGCCACATCATCTTATCGTAAGCAACGGCATTTGCATCGGGCCTTCGAGGATGATGTGGACGTCTGACGATGATCATTGGCAGACCAAACGTGATGGATTTACTGATTTCAATGTGCCGAGAATCGGTCATTCATACAATATTCATCTTTGCGCAGTTCACTATATAACACCCTTCTGCGAATCACATCATCAGTCTTCTCAAAATTCCCGAACATAGAACTACGATAAAACGTCACGTTTGCCGAGGAACCAACAACGCAGTGACGAGGGACCACCAGCTTGAGGAGATAACTGGAAGACACGCGCGTTCCGCTATAATAAAATTATCTCATTAAAATCATGACGCGGGAGAAGTTCTTCGCCGTGTTACTTCTCGGTCTTCTCACGATAGCTCTGAGTTTGCCTCAGCAGCAGAAATCCAAGAGGCCTAATCCGGTATTCAAGGTCTTTGAGACATTCGATATTTTTACATTCCTTTTTGCCAACAAATTCTTCATAGATTATCGCATACAATAATATTCACGATAATCGACTTTCCCACTTAAATTTTTTAGCCATCTAAAACTGGTGGCTTGCTGCTTCCCGACAACGCAACGCTTATTCGCGAGAACATCGTCGACACGTTTTCGTGCCAGGACAGAATTTACGGTTATTATGCCGACATGGAGAACGAGTGCCAAGTGTTTCACGTGTGCATGCCACAAACGAGGGGTTCAATTAGATGGAGCTTCATTTGTCCCGCCGAGACAGTTTTCAACCAAGTAAATTAATATTTCATCAGTGACATTTGATTATATCGTCTCGAGTCGATGTATTTCCAAAACAAGAAAAAATTAAGAAATGTTCTGATATTAAATATAATTTATTTTTTGCTTTAAATCAGAGACATCATAATATTTCAATTTATTTACAGGCGACGTTTGTATGCACGCAAACGGAAAGCTCGATACCATGCGAGGAATCTGAAAAATATTACACTCTGAACGAGGACATTGGAAAGGAGGTGGAAGAAGAAGAAGAGGCGGATCAGGATCGAGGAAAGAAAAATGCGACGAAGATTTTAGAACCTGAAGTAGAAACGGTATTGAAAAAATCATCTTCGAAAAATTCGAGATTGCTAAGTCGAGAGAGGATATTCCGGCTTCATTAAAAGGGATATTTTTTTCTATTTTATTGAAAAGGGATCGCTCTATAAAATGTGGTGATTATTATGATTAACCAATCTCGGTTAAAAGAAATTTTAACTTGCCTCGATCAAGGTTGAATAAACGCTTATTTAGAGTTTAAGGTAATCGCTTATAAATCGCTTATAAACTTGCCTCCCAAAAGCTCTCATGACAAATAGTACGTAGAATTAAAATTTAAATTATTGTCACATGTACAATGTAAAATGTGTTATTTCACAATTATGTGATGTATGTAAAATAAAATTCTGTACAGTACCAGTGAAGTACAGAGTAAAACAAGTTGTAATTATGTGTAAAAGTCTATTAAACGTTCGTATATGTAATCGAATAAAATAAAGGATACTGGAAGAAAATTGACAAATTCTTTTAATTTGTTGCATTTATACATATATTCGAAGAGAAAAATAATGCGTTATCATCAAAGAAAGATCTCATACATTGAGGTAAAAGTTTATGTAAATACTTTTTACGACTAATAATATAAGTACAGGCGAAATATACATCTAATATTGATAGTTAAAGCGCAAGGCCACGATTGTCCCAAGCCTAAAATATGTAAAAATCGTGAAGCAATGATCTCGCAAACATATTGAAAAAAAAAATAGAAAACTTATTAAGCAATATGTACATGACAATAAAAAAGTGTTGTTAGCAACATTATCTATTTACAGTGATTGATATGTATTGATATTGGTCTTTCGTGAACTTAATATAAAATAACTAAAAAAATATAAAAAGTGCATTAAATAACGATTTTCTGTTGTATTAGAGTTCGCTAATGTTATGATGTTATGTAGCTTTAAAATATTGAAACTTAAACTAGAGACACACATGCACACGTAAGACAGCTAGAAATAGATCCAAAACCATCGTCCAATTCGTCAATCGTCGTTCAAAATTTTCATGAAATCGCACAAGTCGCGACGTTTAAAATATCATCCACAACTTTCGCGTTCCATTGTTTTCTATTCGATATCTTTGGATAGCTAGCTATCATGTCTCGAATAACCGAGACCTATTTAACTTTTCGCAATGCCAATAAAATAATAAAACAAGCAACAATTATACAAACACACATATTCATATAACAACGTTCTGATAATAAATATATTTTTCATTTTTGAATTGACGCACTAATTTGTAACACACACACATATATATATATATATATATATATATATATATATATATATATATATATATATATATGTGTGTGTATAATTTTGATTAAATTAATAAATTGAAATCATTGATTTGTATTAAAAAAGATCTATGTACTAAAATATATTTTTTCGAAAAATTGTCTCTTTTCGGAAATGTGGTATAGAACGTGCTTATGCATCCGCGATTTTTAATAAAAAATAATATTTACTCGATAAATATAATTGTATAATGATTATAATTGTATATGTAATTATTTACATAAACTTATTTATTAATTTTTTTATTTATAGCATATATATTTGTTAAATGTATTTCAATCTATTAAAATCTATCTATACAAACGAGATATATCTATTAAATTTTATTTCTTATGTCGAATTAATTATTCCATTGTAAAAAATATACATTTCTCTAATTTCAATTTTGAACAACATTGTATATGAAACCTACAGACCGGAGAGTTTTAAATCTCTGATTGAATAATATAAATAAATCTTTTTATCGCAATAAAAATGCGATGATCTTTTTGAAAACTATCGTTTACCCTGTATTGTCCTTTTAAAAAAAATATTATTTAAGGCATATAGTAATCTATTTTCCATCGCATTATATAGAACACGAAATCATATATTTCGAAATAAGTTTTCACTAAGCTTATCACTTCTAATTTTTTTTATTTTTTCGTGTAAATTCTTTCTTAAAATGCCCCTTTAAATTTTCTTAAAAAATTTATATCTTATATAATCTAATAAATATAATAGATTTTGAAAGTTACGCTTCGGAATCCATCGTAAGATCGGCCTCAATTTCCTCGGGGCTCCTCAAATCAATCGCAAATCTTTTTCTAGCGGTATTGTTTTCGGTGACTCCAGTCAGCTTCTCCCGAGCTTTTACAGTCTTGGAGTAAATCTCGAAGGCTGCAGCGAGAGCGTATGTCAATTGCCTCGCGTAATACTTCGACTCGCAGACGAAACCGTGACATTCGAACGGAGAGATTCTTCTGAAATTCTCCGTCTCGCGAACGACGATCATGGAAAAGACCCTGGTATAAACGAGATCTTGTACTCCGTAGGAAATTGTCTCGATAGGATACATTCTGGATAAATTAGCATCCTGCTTCCTCTTGTCTAGCGGCAGTAAGGCAACTCCCTGCTGAGAGACCACCAGTTTGATTAGAGGAAGCATTGTATTAGCTGGCAAAGCCTTCGCAGCAGAGACCATATTATCGACGGGTCTTCTCGTATGCTTGATGCCCCAAAGGCCTCTTGCATCATGGGACCCCAAATATTTCACCTGAAAACAGTTCGACTAAAAAGACTCGAATACGCAACGAATCTCTTAAAGATAAAATCTTGAAAAACTTTGAAATCTTAATACGTCTTTTTTTTTTAATTCTTCTAAAAATATCAGCTTTTAAATTACGATACCAATCGAAAAAATTGTGCTAAATAGATTATTTAATTTTTAATTAAAAATAAAAAAGTTTTATTTTATTTTATTATATAAATATTAAAAACACTAATTAATCTTTTAATTTAATGCTCCAAAACTTCCGTATAAAATTTTTTCTTTTTTTCTAAAAAATTATTTACATTATATAATATAGAAAAAATTTAATATAAATTACATGAATATTTATATATCGTTATTATACAGTGTGATATCTTGATTTAATTGGCGCAGATAGAATGATTATTAATATGAGAATCTGGAAAAGTTTTAAATCTCTTATTTGAAAAATCTGAAAATTGTACCTGAAATACTTGTGGCAAATCAGTGGAGCCCTCGAAAACATTATTGTCGATGGACAGACGTGACAACTTCGACACGAGATCTCTCTTATCGTTAGAAGACACCGGACTCTTCTCCTTCTTCATCTCTTCAAGTTGGTCTTTCTGTTTTGAATTCACATTTCTTAGCGCGCGGGTCTACTAACGTAATTATTCCAGAATAGAAATTTCAATATAATCTAAGAGCGACTGTTTGTAATCAATTGATAATTTCTAAATTAAAAGTTTCTAGCGGATAGAAAAAGAATGTGAATGCGTCATGAATTTAAATGAAGACGAATGGTAGAATGTAACGGGATAATTTACAATGGATTTACACTTCGTATTCGACAATCATTCTAACAATAAATAACGTTAATAGAAGCAGTAAATCAATTCTTTCGCAACCAATAATCTTGAGCGCGTCTTTTATCTGCGTTCTCCATGAGAGAGTTTTAAAACGCTACTCACGTTTTCGAGCCGGCAGTGCCTTGTCGTTGACCTAGGCTTGACTTTAAGATGATACTCCACCACGTTCGGTATATTCGGCGTGTTGGGCACGACTGAGCCAGCGGCGGTTGATGCACGTTCAGGACCCTCGCTTCCGGCCCCGATCAGAGGCGCTGGTGTCGTTGATCCACCTCCACCAACGACTTCCGATGTCTAATTACATTTTAACAAGTTGTAAACGTTAGTCCACTTTCATATTTTTACACTGCGCTCTTTAAAGTCTGAACTTTACACGCTTTATGCTATCATTTTATGAGACTTAAAGAATATCAATCTCTCTGTTTGTTCAAGTATTATCTATTTTAGCGATTTTTTTAATATTTAAATGATACCAATCTATATATCTAGAAATTTATATTTTTTGTTTCTTGTTAGAAATATGTTAAAAATTATTGTGTACATTGAAAATGTTATAATCATAAATAGATCGTATAAAATATAAAATACATCCCTCACAGATTTATCTCAAGATAAATAAATCTACTGTAAATAAATTAATCTTCCTGTAGATTTAAGTTAATTATTATAGTTCGTAATAGGATACTACAAAAATTCGTTCTATATCACACACGGTAAGAAACCAACCTTAGATGGAGAACAGATTAGTTGTTCAACGTTATGAATTGTATCCTTATGTGTTTGCTCATTATTAACGGTGAAGACCTTCTTTAGGACATTGTCCGTCCTCTTCGCGAAACCAAAGTCTTCGTCCTCCATAGCTAGATAATTAATACAAAATTTGTCGTTTCTTCTACCTTTTTCTCTTGCCTTTTCTCTTGATTTTTACATCGGGCAGAAATAATGGACTACCTGCAAATAATTTGCCGATCTGAATGCATTATTTTTTTACATCCGGAGCTTCTATAACTTTTAAATATAGGATACAAGGAAGAAAATGTTTGCAACTCTTACGATGATCTACTTTCGTTCGATCGCATTTCCCGGAATGCAGTCTCTGTATATGAATAAACCGCCCGTTTCGATGAATGGCTCGCAAGTTTACAGCAGACAAGGAGGATTCACCCCGTGTTACGTTGCAATTATTATTATTTGAAGGTGCGCCCGGGCGCTACCGAATTAAAAATGGACTTAACGTCCAAATTTAAAACCGGAAAACAGCTGTCGGGCAGCACGTGTTGCACCTTGCATCATACTGGTTCTACGAAGCTTCCTTTTCTTTCTTTCTTCCACTTCACTGCACCGAACCGTATATTTGTGCTATTTATAGTGAAATCGGTCGGACAGAACCTTTATTTACTGCGTTATAACATAAAGGAGAATTAATAAGAATTGTACTTATTATTCCAATCTTATATTCTTTTCATATTATACAATACTGTCACTTACAACAATAATTATCTATTCGTGCGTTTTCTTTCTCTGTAATTATTTTGCCATCATTTTTTTTAATATTCTATGTACGTTAATTTATGTATTGTAACTTTAATCTCTTGTTATATTATAAATAAATAAATGTAAAAAATTTTACAACGGACAGACGTTCACTGTTTTAACTTTCACTGTTCTCTGCAATACGTATAGCGACAATGACGGGTTTTTGTTGGCGTCCCCGTGATTACATCCCGACAGCGGATGCGCAGGATGCAATTGTATCGGCTATTTTAAACGCGTACTGGGGGTTCTTTCAGTCCACAGGAAATGAGTCAAGTGACCGATAGTCAGGTGAGGAAGGATTCATTAATGTATTCCGTTGGTTACAGGTGTGGTGTGTTTCTGTTGTTCAGCTTCGCGCTTACGAGGCATCCACGACCATTATTTCTAATGTAATAAAAGTTTCGATTTCATCACGTAAAAAAAATGCAAATTTAATATTCTAAAAGTTATAAACGATCACACTAAGTTGCAAAATTCTTTGAATATCACTATGTTACAAAATCAATACAATCGATTAATTACAAAATTCTTTAAATAAAACCTTATTTTTTCTTTATAATGTTCTCTTAGCAAAATAAATTTATTTATTCGTCAAAATGTATATTAAAAATAATTCTGTTAAAGATCGCTATTCGAATATAAGTTGTATTATATCCATGCACGATAGATTTTTTTAACAAGTTAGAAAAAGACAAATAATACATATAAAAATGATACAAAAAATAGCGTGTGAAAAAGGAACGCATTTTATAGGACGCCCTGTACGTAGTCTGTGTCTGTACACCTGTCATCAAGTTACACCCGCGTACAATAGCAGGACTGTTAATGCGAGCGACTATTTAACGGGTGTCTTGTAAAAATAAGATTTTCTAAAATACATGCTTTGTGCAAGTATTTCTCATAGACGCGACAAAATCACCGTCGCGTAAAACAGATGCTTACGTTAAATCTATTATTATCACGCATACCATCGAGGAATTACAAGATACCTCGATAATTAATTAGCGCCTGTGTACATGTGCGTGAGTAGCAAAAGGAGAAGGCTCGGGATGCTCGATAACGGTAGCAGATGAAATGGAATCGCTGCTTGTTATTACGGTTTCCTAGATTTCCGTTATATTCCTCGGATTGATATCTTGCAGAATCTCGCCTTTTATATAATAAGAAATAATAAAAAGAATTACTAAAAAAAAAACTAGATTACTTAAAAATTCCAATGTCACGGACAAACGCCACCCGCATAAGGCATGACATTCTATCGACGCGATATTCGCGCTCGTTGAAAGAAAAAAAGTCGCAAACACCGCGAAAATTTACATGACGTTAAATTTGGCCGGCGATTATATCTGACAACGCGAAATCAACCAATTCCCCTTTTCATGCACGTGGTAGAGTGGGAACCGGAAGCGAGCGCCGTTGGATGTCTGACCGGAAGCTATTACGGTCATGTCACGAAGGAGTTCTAACGATGCATGTCACACATACATCCTCACGGAATTCGAACGGTGCGGCGGATTGAATTCGTTAGGGAAAAACCTGACGAATATATATATATATGTCGCGCCATGATTAAATCGTTCTAACGCAAATTAGCAAAAATACAAGCATGTGTCTCTTTTATCTCAATATATCAAGATCTCTGATAAAATAAGCTGGTAGAAAAAAAATCGCAGAAAAAAATCGTTCCATATGGCGTGCGATAAAAACTATCTGGTGTCTCTCATTTGCGTACTCATATGCCTCATTTCATCAATGCTATGATACGCAACGACGAATGACTCAATGATACGAGACGCTCGTTCAGATAGAGTCATCGGTACCATTTGTTTTTTTGTTTTAAGCTTCTTCATTTTTGCATTAAAATTGTTTTGCTGCTGCTCGTAAAGCGTAATTATAAAACTTGTTGTGTTCTACAAGTTCAAACATTAGATAGAAAGCGTTATCAACGAGATAAGCTAGTAAAGATACGTTTTATTCATAATGATGGTTTTTATACTGTACAAAATTAAAAAGACATCTTCTTCTGAGTTTTTTTGATCACAAGTAATTCTTCATCGATTATTGATTCGATGATTATTATTATTTTATTCAAATAATAACAAAGTACGTCATAATTATTAAACCGTTTTATCATATCTTGCTTAATCATCCGCGATAAAAATGACAAGCCAGGTGTCATGGATTTACAACCGAATCATTGTTAAATATTTAACGAGAAAACACGCGCAATTATTTGACGTAGAGCGACTTATCGTCTAGTGACGCAAACGCAGGGATGCGTGCGATTGCATAAGTAAGACGGGAGCGAAACTATCGGGCGAAGAATTTACGATAGCTACGCCGAGCGCGGCACCATCGATCGTTAATTTAAACAATAGCCGCATGTTAATTACAATGATCGTCGCGAGCCGTCGGACCCGATGGAAATCGAGTTGCGGCAAGTCGCAACGCGCGACGAAACACAAACGCGATGCTCTTTATCGAAGAAATCACGATCCATTCGAACGAAAAGATCGATCTGTAGCGATCGCGCGGAATCCTATCACTCGCGTCACGATCCGGAAGCGATCGGGTCATTAAATATCAAAAATCGCAGCGAATTAACTACAATTGTTAATTTACCTTCACTTTTCTGCGCTCAGCGACGGTTGACATGATCGACGAAGACACACATATATTTGTACGCGTGCACGCACAGCACACGAGGTGGCTTCGATGTGTGGCGTGCGTTCCACCCAAGTGCAATCGGCCGATCTCGATCTTACCGTTCGACGCACCTGCGGCGAGCGACGGCGGAGGTGTTGGCTGAAAAAGCCCACGCTTCCGGAAACATTGTCGCGTCAGATACGGCGGCGGTGCATCCGCGCGCAACGAGATCCGCCACGGCTCTGCACGGCGAATCCGCGGATCTCTCTGCGAGACCGAGATATCTAGGAGAGAACGATTGACAGACACCTGTGGTATGCACTGTCGTGTACGTGCGACTGAAAATGTGGGACAGCGCGCGCCGCGCCGTTCGTTCGGAATCGCGCTGATAAAAAGGAACGAGCCGAGATAGGCGTACACGTACGCGTAATGCGTACGCGAACGCTTGTGTGCGAGGCTGATACACCTGCAATAAACTTGAGGTGACACTGGCGATAAGACCTGACGCCACTGAGATTAATCGCAATCGCGATGAGGAAGTGAAACTTTTCAGAATCGGCGAGATCGAGAGTTCTGATTTTTTGAATTATCACGGAATGCGTATCGCACAGAATATTTAGTTTAATCGCATGTTCATGTACACACGCATACACGTACAGAGAGCATAGTAATTTTATAGCTATTTGTAAATTATAACAAATTTTTCAAACGGTGTTTAAAATTACGTCTTCAATATACAGAATGTATATATAATGTAATAATGGGATTCATTAACAGTGTTGTGAAGCAAACTTTCCGACGTTCACTCTCCATCACAATCCTTATTACTTACATAAGTAAAACAATAAAATTCATGCGACAGAAACGACGCGCAACAGCGGAGACTGTCGGAGACTTTTAAGAGACAAAATTTAGCTACGTCCAAAATATTGCTATCCTCCATCAAATCTGCGCACCTCAGTTTACCCTTTCTATCCCTCATTTCACGGTGATATCAATTGTAATCGCAATATGACATAATAAAATTGCGTAATATGACATAATAAAATATACGCAAGATTCGCAATTAAACGAGCGTTTACATCTGCAATTAATACGGAACGGTGCAGCCATAAATGGAAACAATGCTTCTCCCGCGAATTTATTTCTCGAGAGCTAAAAATATTAATAATGTCGTGCATGTCGTAATGCACAAGCACTTATTTGTTATGTCACCGGACTTATCGTCGGCAATCAACAAATCTTCCATGAATCTCTCGGATTCTCTTCCAGACTATCACCGATCCGCGATGAATTATTTGATGCTCGGCGAGCGGCAGAAACGTGAGAATAACTTTCATGCTTCTTTGTTGGCATCCGGCGACAGGAAAGAAGACGCTCGGAAGTCAAGGCGTTATGAAATTGGGATTATACACCGCGGAGCGCTTCGTGCGAAGATGCTGGGCCGCGCGAATGCCGCGAGAAATATTCCTTCGAAATATATCTTATTATGTTTCTTAGATTACTATTATTAGAAAGAAATGCAACGACGTTTCTAAACCATCAATATGGACTTGATTCAGGAAATCCAAGATATCTGAGCAACAAATTCTCGCTAAGAGAATTATTTAAATGTTATTTAAATTTCTATATCATGGACTTTTGTTCAAGTCAATTCAAATCATTCTTAGCGTAAGTTTAAATCAGGACTATTTTTACAGTAGAAACGATGTGCTAATAACGGGCTATTCAATAAACAGAAGATTTTCCTCGTCGGTGTTTTTTTGGTTCAACCTCGTTCACGCACAAAAATAATAAACAGATCTTCCCACGGTTGTCACCTTCATTTTGTACCGATAGCTAATTAACTAGTAGACAGATAATTTAATTAAGAACAACAGTCTGCGCTCGCGGTTTGTGGCACTCCGCATCCGCACGCAACGCGAGTTGCAATACGATCCGTGCGAAATCGGTAAGAAGAGAAGGGATGTGCTCTCCTAATGTTGCCTGTTGTTCTTGAAATGTATGTGTATTCTTGATATGTATTGTGTATATGACGCAATGTTTTAATAATATAAAACGTAACGCTCGTAACGCAATTGAAGAATTCCATATCTCAATAAAAATGTATGGAAAAAATGAATATCTAAAAATTTAGATAAATGCAGATCTAAAAATTATTTTGTTAGGCCATCAAAATAATTACATAGACTTATATAGACTTAAACGTTGATGATATGGCTGCAAAAAATTTTAACATTCTAGCAATTTGATATCGTCCTATATAATTATTTTGATGGTCCAAACAAAATTATTTTCAGATCTGTATCTAGCTAAATTATTTTTAAATATTTCGCAATCATACCAGCAAAATTGTTCTTTCCGCGTATTATTGAAGATCCTTTTCTTTATAAGGATCTAGTCAATTTATAAATATATAATATTATGAAAGATATAATCATTCTTTTAAAATAAAAAATAATGTCATTATAAAAAATTAAAATATGATAGTTGAAGATTTTGCTTCAAAGGAAAAACGATAATGCATTATTCGTAGCGTGAGTCATCGGCATAACTGCCGGATGTCTAATTTTCCACCGAGTTTACATGTTAATCTAGAAAAGCTTGCAAGTGTCAATTATCCATCGCTAATTGGCACAAAACGCGTTTCGAAAATGAAGGGGTTTAGAGCGGAAGATGCTGACGCGCGTGCAATAGAATTCAAATAAACGAGCTCGACCTCGCGCGAGGTGCGACTCGCGATTCTTAATTCTGTGATGTATCACAAGGTCGTGTCTTTGATGCATTTATAAAGATATTTTTCCCAAAGCAGTCACTCGCGCGCGCGTCGGACGACGAAATCATCGCAAATATCGCTGTCCTACAGATTAAAAAAACGATGAGCCATTTTTTATTTAATTCCTTCAAAAGAACCTTAGAAATTAAAGATCATAAGATATCTTCTTTGTATTGCGCAACTACATAACGATTGATCGTGATATAATCGTGATTCGCGCACACCGATGTTCACCAGCGACCATTCATTAAAGGATCGCATTAGCAAGTACCAGCATTAATACGTTAACAGATCGCAATATTGAGATGTGTCATTATGATCCAGGGTGAAAGTGTTAGTTTCCAAAACAAGAACGGCGTACATCACGTCATTGTACCATCGCGAGAACTTAAAGGAGCAATAAGAGACAGAACAACGTAGAATCGTGTTATAACAGACCAACGCGAACGTTGCGCGATAACGCAACCTTGGATATATCTCTATGATAAGAACGAATGATTTCGGGATTCGACTTGCTGACAAGCATTCCCGTTTCACAGAAAAATCTAAAATAGAAAAAAGGAAAAAAGGTTCGTATCTGATTAAAGAGATCAACACGCTAATCTCAACCCTCTTCATAAAACAGTAATTAACGATACGATCGCGCGAGTTAAGAGTATTTGATCGCTTATGTAACAAAATGATACGTTAATCACATTCTAGCGAAGTGAAAAAGCGCTGAATACTGATGTTACAAAAACAAGAATTGCATATATAATTCTCTTCTTTGTCATTTATATATCAATTTAGAGTCTGCGCTAATATACTAAAAAAAATTTTTTTTCTCATTAGTTGGAGATAATTAAATTGCAAATCCTTTATCGCAATTTAAATTCATTATCTTTAGATGCGAACTATATTTTTACTTGCATAACTGGCATGTTCCTTAGTCGTTTGCAATTCTAATAACAGCTAGAATAATTAGACACATAACTCCCAAGTAAAAGTGGCTAATTTATTGAGCGTTTCTTGATCGGATGTCGAGTCTTCTTTAAATAGACTTAATATTTTTATGAGATGGAACATTGCTCAGAAAAGAGATCTCAGTTAACCCCGTTTTTGTTTTATATGCAATAAAAAAACTTAAACTCTAAATAAAATGCAATAATAAATGAGACATGGACCGAACGAAATTGAAACAATATAATACATAAATGGCCAAATGTCGGTGTTGCAGTAAGAATTGTGGATCTTGGTGCCCCATTATAATTTTTGTAAATTTTTTTAAAATTTTTATTTTTTATAAATTTTTGCATTCTCCTGCTCATGCGAACTGCGCGCCGCAATTCGTCGATCTTGAAATAATCCGACATTTGGCCATTTATGATATTTGTATTGTTTCTAAATAAAATTTTATAACAAATTTCTATAAAGATCCAGTAATAGAAATGAGTAATTATAATTATTCAGACCTTCTTTTATTCCGAGGGAGGCAGAAAGAAGAGCATAGGTATCACAACGGTTCAAGTACGATGGTTACGAATATTTTCACGGGTGTTAGAGCACAAGACCATTGCGTAAGAGAGGAATCTGCTGCAGCATAGAAGAACATCCCTCCTTCCATAGCTCTGGGATCTTTTCTTTCTCCGTTCGTCTGATGTGGGAGCCCCAAGAAAGAGAGACTCTCAAGAGTCCCCCCCTTTTGCCTGATTGATGTCTAAAGCCATATATATACCACCACCTCGTGAAATAATCCTTTGAGAAAGATACTTTGGAAGTAGCATCGCCTTACGAACCTAAAGCAAATCGAGTAAGTGCGGTACACGAAAAATTGAAAGGACAGGGAACACGGAAAGATAAATGATCACCACTCAGCACGACACTGCGGACTAAGGGGATTTTTCAAAAAAGTAAGCACATCACTTAATCCTCATCTCTTTTTCACTAATTGCGCTTATTTTTTATTGTCAAAAATAATCCGCAGCACAGCACTTTGAAATTACATGACAATGAAATTAGTAAAATAGATATTTGTGAATTTTATTTTAACATCTATGAAACAAAAAATATTTTTTTATTTACTTTTCATTATATGCAACAATATTATAAAGTAATTAAATTTTCAACTTTTTAGATGATTTCGAGGTACCAGGTAATCTGCGCTCTTTTGCTTCTCGGTGCGGTTTTACTTTATGAAGCAATGGCGGTGAGTTAAAATTCCTGATATTCTTTTAATTTTTCCTGCAAAACTCGTAAATGCGGTTGTGAAAAAAGAAAATTTTTAAATAAATCTATGAGAAAAATTATTCTTATCACACAATAATTATACAACATGATACGTGGTGGGGAAAACATTTCGTAAATACTCCATTTTTTACAAAACAGCACGGTGTATTAAAATTATCATTTTCATCGTCGCTTCTCACAGTGTGTCGCGTAACAATAACAGCGAGTGAAATACCATACATGCATCATCTTTCTCTTAAGATGGTAACATGAAGTAATTCATTAATTAACCCGTGTTACACGAACATGTTCTCTCATCGAGGCGTACGAAGCACCTCGTTAGACGAAGCCTATTCTGGATTTAATCTGGACGCATTCTAAGCGCAACTCATGAATATTTTCACAATGCCGAAATTCTAAATAAACTGTATCAAGATTTCGACATTGCATTTCGCGCAATAGTAAGAGACTAAAAAAAAAATTAACACGTGATTAATTAGCCATGTACATTATATTTTCTTATTTTGATTCCAAAAAATACTTAACGATTATTATATAATATTAAGAAATATTTATATTTATAAAATATTATATTATATTAATAAATTTTAATAAAGAAAAGAAAACAATACATGAACATTTGAATTTCGTCGCATCCGATCCTGCAATTAGCAGCTAGAAGACATATTTCACCGGAAATGATGAATGCGAAACCGATGAAAATCGGGATAGAGAATAATAAGCCGAGAAATAAAACGCAGCTTCAATGCCACGAAGCTAACAAACGGAAAGATAAGACATTCAATTAATTTATGCAATGTTTACACTATCTTGCTTCGACTAACGCATCTTTCATGACATTATTCTATAATAATGACAAAATAACTCGATTTTCTTTATACAAACAAAATTCGTTTATATCTATTATGCATATATATCAGAATATTTAAGTTTACTCAAATTATCTTTAAAATATCGTCTTTGAATTATAATTGTAATTTTGTTACATTTGTCCGTAAGGATAAAATATGTAAATATTTTCATTGAATATACACCGCATGGATTTGCTTAAACTTTGACACGTATTTGGAAGTAAAAGTGCAACGTAACTAGGTGAATCACCTTTTCGGTGCTGGCCTTCTTACCACGCGTTGAAGTCACCAGTTAGATTCGGCGCATGGAGAAGGAAGGAACCATACATCTGCATACACGTGAAATCGTAAACAAGAGATCGCATACAAAGCCGCGGAGATGCGCATCCGTTAGGGAGGAACAATGTAACCCGACTTCCGGTCAAACATTGGCACGTGCACGTACTGAACGGTTTCGAGCCGATGCGTTGTGTCGCAACTGCCTCTTTATTTTTTCTCGTTTTGACTGATGGCCAATTACGAAAACGATCCTGCATCGCGTTTTATTTCTAGCCTCAAAGTAAAGGAAAGCTTTGAGGTATACATTGTCAAATAATTAATTAATTTAATATCGATTACAGAATACCCCTTAATTAATTTAATATCGATTACAGAAAAATTGATATTTTCAATGTTGCTCTAATTTATTCCAATAATTTAATCAAAAAGCTTAAAAAAATAATAATTTATTTAAAACATTAAAAATAATGTTTGAAATTAGCAATTTTTATAATGTAGAACATAATTCAAAGGATATTTTTATATAATTGCTATATTTCTTTGCATGTAATAATTAATACGTAGGAATAAATTATGAAATTTATTGACTAAGTTAATTAACGCTGAACGTGCGTGCTCGCATTAAAGAGAGAGGAAATCCGATTTACTGCATGTATCCACATTCATGCCGTATTCTATTGTCGAAATGATATATGTCGAAACGTATTGTTATTGTTCCAATAACAATGACTCTGCATAGTTATGCTTCTCCAAGTTCTATCGTTTTCACTAATTGCTTTGATGCAACCGAGATTTGTAATGCAAATTAGAACATGCCCTAAATATAGTGTGATAATTTATGTAATCGCTCTAAAAAACTAAAATCGTAATAATAAGGAATTTATTTTACTAAGGGTGAAACGATTTGCAAGCGAATCGGTAACAGCTGTTAAAAAACGATAGTTATCTATAACACGCATAATTATTCATGCATTGCAGCAAGTGGATGGTTACACACCTGGCGTGGACTATCCAATTTACAATTCGGTGCCGTTCGGACTTGCGTTTACCTGTGGAGGGAAATTACCTGGATACTATGCCGATCCCGAGGCCAGATGTCAGGTGCGTCCATATGGTCACCGAACAAATTCTCATTTCAATATTCGAGATTATTTAAATGCGTTTAATGGTATCATATACTTAATGAGATTCTGTTGCTCTCATTAAGAAATTAAAAAAGAGAACTGATATGATAGATTATTTTTAAACAAATAATTTGCAAATTATTTAAAAAAAGAATTACAAAATCGAATATTATTTGGAAAAGAATATATAAATTTATGCTTTTATGAATTTAAAATATTAAAAGAGCATTTAAGTTAGATTAAAAAATTTATTGTAAGCTGATAATTATTAAAAAAATAAGATTGATATTTTTATTTTTTATTCAAGGTGTGGCATTGGTGTTTGCCAAATGGACGTCAGTTTAGTTTCCTTTGCCCGAACGGTACAGTGTTTAGTCAAACAACTCGCGTTTGTGACTGGTGGTTTAAGGTACCTAAACAATTATTTAATATACAGAGTAAAGGCAGATTTCAATTAGCTTGAATTAATTTTGATTCTCTTTCAATTAATTTTAATATTGCAGGTCGACTGCAATGATTCACCGAGACTTTACGGCAACAACGACGAACTTTACAGAGACGTGAATGGAAATAAAATCTAACAACTCCTATATTTTTTATACAAATAGTTGTATGTATATTAATAAACTCTTTTATATATAAGCTTCTCACGAATGCGCTATCAAAATAACGCTATCGAAACGCTACAACTCGTCTGCGAAGGAAGGTGAAAATAATACTCAAATCCCTAGTTTGCCGATGCAGGAAAGTAACAGAGATGTCTGCCTTATTTATCGCTGTTAAATAAAATAGAGTTTGCAAAAAGGATTAGAAATTTTCTACAGTTCTACAAAGTGAACGATCATATTTTTGCGAAACTGAAAAAGTGCTTCGTTTTTAATCACATGTTCCTAACGCTACGTTTTGTACAAAATTTCCGAGAAGTGTGTATATTGTATATACTGCAAAAAGAAATCATAAATTATAAAATACAAATCCCGTTCAACCGAGGAATTAATTGTAAATTAATTGTCGCAACCGAAGAAGCGCTGATTATGGTAAGAGCGTTAAATCAAATTCATGCTTGACAATTTCTTGGCACGGTCGGACAATAGAAAGTGAGAGCTCGTCGTGGCTGACCAGTCGAACCCTATCCTCTTCTCTATCCTTCTCTCTCAGACAGTTTCAATGTTACAGTTTTTCATTTTAGCTTTTTACATGCGCTTATTATGCGGAACACTCGCAGCTCCTTAGTCTCTTTCATAATTTTGACCCATTGATCCAGGAATTTATTTTTTTACAGCTTATTACATTCACGCAATCGTTTTATGCGAATACATACTTCTGGAGATTAAATTGTCGATGTAGCTTTTATTGTCGACTCATTAGATTCGGTTATAGAGTCTTCCGCATTTTTATACAGAATTCCAAGGATAACGCGATCAAACGCTATTCCGTACGATAATAAAAGTGACGGGAAAATTAATCAGCTTCTGCTTTTAATGTATTTACGATATTTAATGTGTTATTCGGTCGTTTGGACCGAATTAATCTGATACAAACTGAGAAGATAGGAAAATTGTAAATTAAAGTATTTAATTGGAACTCACAGTGCAGCAAGATTTATATCAAAGTATGATAATTGAAGCATGGAAAGTACGGAGTTATGTTTACGAAGATAATGTTGCGTTCATTAAATAAGTCAAATTAAATCATAAAAATCATTAAGGACGACAACCTTTCGATACAAAAAACACCGAACCTGATTTCACGTGCTCGACCTTCCGCGCAAAGAAAGCCCATGATTGCGAGTAAGTATAGTGAATCACAATTCGAGCAAAAAGAGGAAAATGGAGGAACGAGAAACGTCGTCCTTGGTGGTCGGTGATAGAAGAAGAAAGGATTCATCGACTTCTAGAGTGGCCAAGAAAGCATCTTAACCTCGTACAGCGGACAAACTTGTGACACGAGGCCAGACGCTCCTTTCTTCGTAGTGAGCAGGATTCCTTCGCGAATTATTACTGAAATTTCCAAGTCTATCAAAAACAAAATTCATCTTAACTTTAATAATTTATTTGAATCTTTAGCAATTAGCAAATGGATCTGCTCGGTTGACAGCAGAGTTTATCTCTGGCGAATAAATGAGAAGCTGTAAACGTACATCAAATTGTCAGAATTTTTTTAACTAGCAGAATAAATAAATATTATAAACATTAACAAACGCTATATGAATATAGGCGTGTCGAGATAAATTATCGATTAAACGTGTTGTCCGTTATAATACGTATGCAGTAAATCTTTTGCGCGATGCGACATGACGTAATGACAGGAGTATGACAATCGTCGCAACCAGTTTGCAACGATTATTACTTTCCCGAGGAAATCTTCGTAGCTTGTATCGTAGATGATGTTTCGCTATTTTCTTTAAATGTCACTCGTCGATAAGTAGCATGTAAATTCTGCGTGTTTAACATCGCAGATTAGCGACGATTTTAATCGCGCGACTGTCGTATGGAGATCCGGTTACTCCCTTTAGCAACGCTATCCATTTGATTTGCGACCCTGAAGATAATTTATTGAAAAACTCGATGACGATCGTGCGCGGTGTCTCCGTGTGAGGATTACGAAAGATCCGCCATAAAGGAGGAAAACCAGCTTCCTACATTTCACCAGGATTCGCCGCGGTGTCGCGACACGCGGAATCATTATCGCTTGGAACATCCTCGAGGCATGCGTGTCGCCTACGCTTAACTATTCTCGGCATCCTTTGTCAAGATATTAACGACGACGTTCCACTTTCACTTGGCTCCTCTGATTGATCTCTCATACGTATCATTCGTGCACGATAGATTTCAGGTCAGTGACAGATGACGAAGGGATCGCGACGGATACGGAATACCCCGAAGGCAGTGAAAGACCTTCGATAGAATATCACCCTCCCTATTCTTTAAAATACAACGTAAGCTATCGTGACAATAGGTGTCGAATCACATTACAAATGTCATAAAAATTTAACTATTCAACCATTTAATCGACTCGACCCATTTTATTCCTATCTGTCATCCAATCGCGCTTGGATAGTTCACAAAGCTCGACCATCGGCATTTCGTACCATAATTGCCATAGATTATCAATTGAAATCAAACGGATTGTGATTGTAATCATTCACATATGTCGGACTCGTCGTAATCATACGTCTGAGTAGCTTATTGCAAAACGGAACCGTGGATCCGATGATTATCGTAGGCCGAGAGCCACGATTGCATGCTGCCAAACGCAGCAATGACCTTACAGCATCGATATCGAACTCGGGCTTTGCGTGTACGAGAACGTCGCGTTCTGTCAGGTGGCGACGCAGGTGTCTTTCTACGTGCCATGCCTGTTCGCCCAGTCTCTCTCGTGCCTTTCTCTCCCGGTCTCTAGGTCCTTAAGTCTCCAATGGAACTACGCCTATGCCCCGATCGGGCCCCAAAGACGCCAATGTACCGTTCGACTCCCTCCTCCGGCCTCATCGTCGGTCGTAGAAAGCTCTCAACCTGACGATGGTGGTCGGAGCGCAACGCTCCTGCTGGTGGCTTTTCCACTTCCATCGCGCAGTCTTCTGGCCGGACCGGACGCCGCGATCTCGCCCCGCACCCGCACGAAAAATCGTCGTCTCGTCTCCGTCGTTTGCGGTCCCACCGAAAACCGCGAGCATTTTCCGGCCATCAGTTTCGTTCGACGAGGTGCTCGTACCTCTCATTATCGCAATCGTATACTTGTGAATTTGCATTTCAAGTGCCAGTCGATGTGAGGACGGTGGGTTTCATGAGGGATTAGCGAAAAACGAGCGGAGCCAGGAGAGAGAGACAGGTTTGATCGCCTTTTCATCTGTTTGCGTTGTACGCTGCAAATTACGTTCTCCACTCTCGCTGAAGCTGCGATCAAAGAGATCGGTTTTGAAAAATACGAATTACAATCTTTTTCTCATGCGGAGCAAGGTTCTTGCAGCTACCGATCGAAATTTTCATAATGCTGCTCGTATGAGAAACGTTTCAATTCTTTGGTGAAACGCTATGTACCTATATGTTTTATTCATTTTGAGCACTATATTAAATATCTGCGAGCGTTACGCTCTTCAAAAGCAACGAAAGCGAAGCGCCGCGACATTTCGACGAATTTAATGAAATTTATATTGCCTCATCAACTCTAATCACAGTGTTTATTTAGAAGGAGTTCTCAACTCCCGCAGTCAAAATATCATTGCTATCTTGCGACAGTTCATGCACGTCGGTCCGAAATGGCTTAAACAAAAAGTTTCGAGACACTTATTACCTTTAAAATGATGAAAAAATTCAAAATGCTACATCTTCAATATTAATTAGCTATATAAATATAGTGATATTGCCACGAAGTACAAATAATATGCGGCTGATGAATCAGATTCATTCGAGTGAACAGAGAAAAGGCTCTATAAAAATGAGGAACGCGAGCATTAAAGCGAGTCGCTTCGAAGACCGCAATAAAGACAGGACTTTCGCTGCTCGTTGCATCCTGTGCCTTCCCGTCGTTTTTGCATCTCTATAGCAATGACAACGAGAGCAAACTGGTTTTATCGAATTTTGCCACATTCGACGCCACTTTCCACTCGGACATTTCTGCTTGTGCGAGAGGCGCGAAAAGGCCGCGCAAAATTCCGTCCAAAATAGCGCGCGGTAACGCGATTTTCGATCTCTTCGCGCAATATTTTCCATCGCGAATAGTCGAGCAAATATCGTTCCAGCGAAGTCACGAATTTCTAATCTGCGTCGGGAATCGCGAGTAACGAGAAGAGAGTTCGTTCGGCTTAAAGACGTATACTCGGCGCCGCACACGTGTGACGACGTGCACACACGCATGCATCCTTCGCACACATCGGCAACGGCACGCACGCATCGGGTACGCACGGTGCACGCTCGCTCCTTGAATCTTATTCCCGATGAAAACTTTCGTCGGTCTTATAGTAATTTATTTGTTTTGCCAGCAGAAAATAAATCATACATTACCATGAAACCGCGAACGAAAAGAAATTTTCGTTCGAAAAGAATTCAGAAAAAATGAGTGGACGTGCGAAATAATTAGCTAATTTGTAATTCCTTCCCTCCTTTCGTTTTTTTCCTACATAAATTTTAATACGTTAACTATTTCAGTCTCTCACCGATCTGTATGAGAAAACACGATCAAACTGATAACAGCTATCGGTTTATAGGACAAGATACTTCGAACGCCTTAACTTTCAATCGAGTCACGATAACATTCGCACTCGCTGCGTTTCTATCGCGGGTTTATCTAAATCAAGAATTCACCTCAGCCGACCCTACTTCATCGATTAGGCGGAGTATGTTTTCCGTAACCTCGACGGTACCCCAATCGACCGTTCTCTCTCTGTTTCTCTCTTTCCCTCCCCTGCTTCTCTTTTACCTGTGTAATTCATCGCCTCGCTCTGTCCAACACGTTCTAACGCGTCCACCACGTTCACTTTCAATCGGCGGATTCCGCGAGGCGATTGTACACACGTTCGAAAGTGAATTTAATTTACGCGAGGAGCGCGTTAGACGCGACACGCCTTGCCAGCTCTTCTTAATGAAATTCGACCTTTTTCTCGATTCCATCTACTCGTGACTTGACCCTACAAAGCTTAAAATACATCGCAGCGCAGTTTCATCTCGAAGCGAAAAAAATTGAGACGTTAAAAACCATCTCAATCGAGTCTCTAACGTTCGTCACGATTATTCAGTTTGCGTGAATCCCCTCGATTTCTGCAAGGACCACGGGGCGTCCATATGTCTTCATGAACAGGCCCGCGATACCGCAATACGCCTGAGAATTTTCGTCACGCGCGAACTTCGTCGTTACGTAATTAAAAAAGTTTCATAATCGCGCGGCCTGCGACTGGCCCATTTTCTCGGCGCGGCGCGCCAAAGGATCGACGGAGGGTGTAGCAGCAACCGCCGCAGTAACATCGACAGCACGTGCTCGCCCGTTTGCGGGTTCTTTTTCATAAACAATATTGCCGCGCCACGACGTTACGACATAATCCACGTCCGTCGTCGCGAGCAAGCGCGAGCGGTGGTCGGCTTTCTCCCGATACGCCGGCAGAAAAATAAACGAACGACTTCGCCATAATCGAACGCCCGGACAGCTTTACGATCCGTGTGACTCGTGATGATCGAGCGAGCAAAAATCCGATCATTAACGCGCGAACGGATCCGCTGGAGAAGCGTGACAACTGACATGGCGAACATTTGCGGCTGTACGCGCAGAAAATGCGGAAAAAGTGAAGCGGCAATAAAATATTTTCTATTTGATCGCCGCAGTAATTACTGAACGCTTCAATGGGAATAATTGGGGAAGGCATGGGGAAAGGGGATACGCTTATGAGGGGATAAATAAAATTTTAATCACCGATGGCGCCATTAGACGCCTTAACTGTCTCGGAGTACGGTAAACTGTTTATTATCTTATACCCGTCGGCGCATCTCGCTGTAAATAATCTCTTGGAAGATAATCGCATTCACGGGGAGGAGAATTAATAAATAAGAGGATGGCTTGGGCAAAGAGGGGGGGCGTATGAGCTCGGAGAACGTGTACCTCTGAGTTGCACACAAATAAGAATAACGGTACGTGTAATAAGTTACCGTTGACTCTATCAAGCAAAACGATCGTTGTAAAAAATTCGTATATTGTTTGTAAATTTCATGATTTCTTAATATATACTCAATAAAAATTATTATAATTAATATAATTATTGATCAATCGTTTTGATTTTTTTTTTAGAAACCACATATAATATTATTTATTAGCAGAAACTTGAAAAATAAACACCTTAAAATTATCTTGATTGTTTGATAGAAATTGGACTTCCGAAAGCTCGCCCGAGGATAAAATGAAATTTTGGCCATCAGCACTTTCATAGTAAGATAACAAGACTGGCGTTCGAATGTGTCAACGAGTAAAAAGTATGTCACACCTCCTTTATGCGACGATGTTACGAGAGTCTACTTCCAATAAGTACTCTTTTATTTTGCAAATTTCGTGATCGGCAAAAATAATTATATAATTTGTAAATGTGTTACTCCAGGAACAAAACGTATATTTCTATCACAATTATTGCGACACTCGAATGTTTGAAATACCTTAAATTCGTTGTACGAATAAATTGAAGAAATTACAGAGAGCGATAAACTACATTGTATAACTTATACAATAGAGTTTACAGTGCGGTAGGAAGCGTCATACCATAAAATATCTGTTATATGGACCCTCATCGGACCCTCATTGTGCTCTCATCTCAAACGAACAATCGTTCGCACGGAAGAGTAGGAAGAGTAGGAAGACGATGGTGGTGCACCGGCTTCACGACACATTAATCGCGTTAATTATACACAGAGTACAGGTTTTTTCTTAGGGGAGAAATTCGTAGAAGACAGATTCATCTAATTTTTCACGCCCGCTCTTAAATAATAACTTTCGAATAGTTTCGCCGGCTATCGAAACAGCACTATCGCGCGTTATTCGCACTTACGTAAAAGCCTCGCAATAAAGCACGCAGGGCATATTTTAGTTATATTGATATTAATAGTTAATCCGTGGAATAGATATACATGATATCACCAATCTATGAAACATTTAATTTTTTACATCGCTAATTTCGCTAACTCGCAATATTTTCTTCTTCAGCGGTCACTGTCTGTAACGATATTTATTTCTGTACGTACAAAAATCGATCTTACACAATAAATCGATAAAACGACGCGATCGATGCTTTACGGTCGAATAAATTTTATTCCCAGCCAAGAGTGAAATCATTTATTCCGAAGCCGGTTCTCGCGTCTCGAGGAATGGCAAGAACGGCCGAAACACTTTCCGATCGACTCGATCGAACGAATTCTGAGTGTTGCCCAATGACAGTTCCTAATCAAAGTTGAAACACAAATTGAATTTCGAACAGCTCGTCGAAATTCAGAGACACGTGTGTGTTTTGCGTGTGCCATAAGATTCGCAGCAATTAATCGATAGGAATAACGGCAATTATTTATTATCTTCGTTGCGTAAGCGATTGGTTTACGATAAACGATTAATTCATTTCCGTAGTCATTGGAGCGTACATTAAACTCCGTGAATGATGACTAGACTGTTAGAAGCTAAGATGTTAGAAGCTAATTTTCAAATATTATCGTGACCGTGAGCTATTTGTGTTTCATGTGTTTATTCATTAAATTTTATTTCGCTTTAAGGAAGAAATTAAAAATATTTCCTTTATACGTAAATTATTAGTACACTGCTTATTGCAAGTAACATAAAACACTAGCGAAACAATACCCTCGCAGAAGGCACACATAAATGGATTAAGAATTTCTAAATTCTAATAGGAGAAATCATTGTAGTGTCAGAATGGAAGCTTGGAATGTGGAAACGCGATATATCGAAGATATAATGAAAATTATAACATCTTAAATAAATCTAATATTTTTAGAAAAAAGCAGACTTAAGAAAAAGATTGTTGAGACGAATAATGTTTCATGATTGCTTATTTAAAAGAAATAAATATGTTCTAATAAAATGCTCTCATAAACCAATTCTATCTTTCTGATATAAATTTATTTAACATTATTTGGTATTTTTTAAATTTAATTTATTTCTAATAATAATATTGTAAATTTTGTTTTATAATCTGTTCGTATTTCCAGACTTCAAATTTTTGCATGTTACATGCGCTCCTACGTGTATAAGTCGCTTGTAAATATATATTCGCAAAGAAAACATTATGATCTATGCTATGTTTATTTCATTCCGGGCACAGCTGCGCAGAATTTCGTTTTGGTCATAGCACTCAAAAATTCCTGATGTAGCCCTGGCGTTTGTCCAAGCAAGTTCAACGTTTCATACTCCGCAATCAGATAATAATCTAATTTATGAAAGATATTTTTTTACGCGCACGCACGATCAACAACTCCCGTTGCGATTATTAGCATTTATTCTGCATATGTTTGCGTTGCACAATCGCATACTTTCTATCTACAAGGCAAACAATGCTTGTAACTGTAATGTAACAAATACCCTTCCTCAGTGAATAGCACGATTGAAATAGTGAGAATTTTATGTTCGTAATTGATCTATTGATTTGACGGATCGCAACGAATTAGATCTATTTAAAGCAGATCTGCTTCATAGAGATACGATCAAACCAGAATACGCGAGGCATGTCTGAGATTTAATCTGTCTTTGTTCATTATTCTGGGAAAACAAGCAAAATACGCTTTGAAAAAATCTATACTACAAATACATATTTTTTTAACATCTGTCGTTACAGTATTTTACAAAATACATAAGTTGTGTTTATTAGAAGTTTTGCAGAGTAAAAAGTTGCAGCCATAAAATATTCTTTTATCTCTTAATATTTATGTAACATTAATCTTTTTCTCCACTCAGCGCCGTTTATGTAAATTTCAACTTTAAAAATTGAGAACGAATTACTATTATTAAGTCATGAAATGAATTATGCAATTCTATTTTAAAGTATAACTTATATTTTTATAAAATTGCATATTTAATAGGGATAATATATAATCTCATGTTATTTCCGTTGAATATCAATAACACTCGCAATGGAGAAAAAGAATAACATTTTGGAAGGCAAAAAAAATTTTTTACTGGAATTCCGCGTTATCACAATGTATATTTTTTTTAATTACTCTTTCTCTCGTTCCATCATTGCATGCGTTGCATGCAAGCAGTCAACATCAATGCATAGTTTTTTCTTAATCGACGATTAATTCAATAACGCTCGCGTAGCGAGCATTCGAATAGCACGTATGAGGAAATGAAAGCCTGCTGTTTCGGCATATTACTTTTGAAGGCTATCGACTTTTGTAACCACACCTTAACGCAATGCCTAACACTATTCGAAAAAGTTGTTTATAGTCGAAAAAAGGTAATAAAAATTCAAATTATTACAAAAAATTAATTTGAAATATCAAAGTAAAAATTTAGATTTAAAATTATCTCTTAAGATATTATTCTTCGTTAAGATATTATTCTTGATTTAAAAAATGATAAATATCAGTCTCTTCATAACTGTTTCTTTTTTAATTAATATTCTTGTCTGGAAACTTCTTTATTATTCAAAAAGTTTTCAAAAAAATTTAAATAATTTAAGAAAGATTGAGAATTTTTAAAGCATATTTTTTCCTTGCGAAGTTTGATTTAAGAAGGCGAATCAATTGAGATTCAACTGGTACCAGTCATCACTTCCGGGGACCTTTAGTAGGTGTGGATAACCGTTACTTGCATAAGATAGTAAGCATATCGTAAAGTAGTTACCATAAGGTAATGTTACTAGTAACATTTTCAGATGTATTTCGATAAGAAAAATTCATTCGAAAAATATTTGATAGACGATAAAAAAATCGAAACACATACAGTTCATATTTATTGCATTTCTCATACTTGTAATGCATAATTAATAAATTAGAATCTTCTGACAACACATGATAATCCTCCGTCACGCATCAAAAATTATCATGTTCACAATATGTAACATATTACATATGTATAATGCTTACAGATATCCCAAGGAAATAAAATATGTCATAGAAATAGGTAAATACAAGAAATACTTACTGAGAAAAACAGTAAATTATATAATAGCATGATTATGAAATACAGCAGGTAATATACGTTGTTGGATAAAACTTGTTCGAAAAATTCATAAATTTTATTATGATCCGGGTCTAATTTGCGCAGCTTCCGGATGAAACTGATCTGTAATCTGGAGAGGACTTCCCATGTGGCCTGAGAACTCGTTCTTTGCGTTGTGACACGAACAAAAGAAACAATTACGAAAACTTGTGTAACTGAATAATGCAGTCTTGTACGCGCGCACGGCTGCAGCGTGCGGGAGGCATCCTCTTTCTTTCTTTCCTTTTACAGAAACGATAGGAATCTGTTTGGGAACTGGAGCGCGATAGCGCGCTTAATTAATGCGAGCATATACGGCATATTTCTGTGCGGAAAACTGAGAGAAGAACGTAGGAATCGCATGTATTTACGTTTGAAAATCACGTGCCGTTTCTCTGCTTAATTAAAGACGATAAGCGATAAAAAAGAATAGAATTCGCATGTTACGCATCTCACTTAGATAACTGATTAATCATCAGATAATTAATTAATTTGTATTGATCAAAGACTGGACATGTGATTCTATAATCTTATATTCATCGATGAATCTAATCTCAAAGTGATTAGATCTGATAACTCAAATCGTTAATAGTTGACCGTACAAGTTATAACAAATATGATCAACGTAGTATATTCATGGCGTTTATTATATCAAGTCCACGATTGGTAATCTAATTTGATACTGGAAGGTTGCAAGGTTACTTTCACCAGTCGAGAGGAAAAAAAAGAAATAAAATCTTAAGAGCATGATGCCATTACAGAATGTGTGTATCGTGAATAATCGACGGTGTTCAAAACTCAACTCTGAAAAAATCAAGGCCATCTATTACATCTGCGAAGTAGCAAATTTAACTCAATCTTCAATAAACTTTTCAAGTAAAAGTCGTGACTACATGTGATCTGCAAGAGAAATATAATGTGCGAGATTCAAATATGCAAGATCTAAAAATTCTAAGGCAAAGCGATTTTACCTCCAGAATAAGAATGTAAACCCGTTATTATTACAGAAATGCAGCAAATGCACTATCGCTCGCGTGATGATCTAAGATAATATAAGTTATTGAACCAGAAGATTACGCACCGCGTAATCTTCATCGAAAAATTTTGCAAGTACTCTCTAAACAGACCTGCAAGCATCGATAGGCTCTGATAATTAAACATTCGCAACCGCTACTACAAAGTCACACTTGATATTACGTGATCGCGCATTTATATAACGCCAGAATTATCCTTGCATTATATGGTTAGCAGTGGTGACAGCACAGAGAAAGTTCCTATCCGTTCCCATATGCTCGAGCACCTCTACAGTCTACGCGCGGTGCTAAGGCACTTCGCTTTGATTATGCTCGCCGATGCACAGTGCCGTGCGATTGTCATTCAATACCCTGAGGAATTCGACTAATATTTCGCAACCATAGAAACCTCTAAACGTCCTCTTGCGCAAAAAACTGACAACAGAGACATTTTCAGAAATGTCGCATAAAATTGAAGACTTCAGCATTTCGATATAAATTAACAATATATATGATTATATTTAATAATTAAATATGATTCTATACGCATACTATAATATTTCAATAAAGTTATTAATTATCTATAGATTATATTAATACATCATATAAAATTTTAATAAAATTTATATATAATCTCTTTTCAAATTTTATCAAAGAGTTTAATTTTTGAAATTAAACTAGAATACATATCACAACATACACGTAAAAAAACTAATTAAATAATAATTGTCCTATCACATAACCAATATAATCAATTTATTTGTTACAGTGCCAATATGCGAGAGAAACGATGGCTGCTGCTGCTCGCTCTGTACGGTAAGATTTCAATTTCTATGGAATCTGATGATTCTTCGTTTCTGGACTATCATGATTCCCCGATACTAAACGGAGCTTGTCAGCGGGACTTTTACTCGATTTCTATTATTTCTTGAAATCCTGTTTACCGTTCCGCAGAAGAAAGAATCTCTCCCCTTGTCCATCTCGCGGTCCGTGATGTCGCGTCCTTAGTATTTTTGGACTTTCCAAGGCCGCGGAGGAATGCTGAAGAGACAGTGGACGACCTTCTACACCCGGGAATTTTACATTGCGCATGTAAACCGAGTCTCAACGCGACTTCTTGTACAATACAAAACAGCGACTTCCTTCGATGAAACGAAATTAAACATGACAATGAGGAGCTCAACCTGCTAATCTGATTAGCACAGATAAAGCTTGGCAGTTATTTATAATATTTTATTATTTTGTGTATGAAAAAAGCAATTAAAAAACAATAAAATATAATTTTCCTCTCACATTTTGCTTATAATTATGAATATTAATTCAAAATTAATAAAAGATATTCCATACGATATACGTATATGCTAAATGCATGCTAAAGACAAAATAGTCATTTTCATCAAATCATCAACCAAGAAACGAGAGATTAATCTTTAAAAATTACATCAAACACATTGGTATTCGTATTGCGATTCATGCCTACGTGCGATTCGCAAAAGTGCTTTACAGAAAAGTTGCACGAAGGAAGAGGGACCTGTTGTGAATGCCAAGAGGTTTTCTTTGTCTCGCCGCGAAGCATGAAGTGTGTAATCTTGAGAGTCCGAAAATTCTAGATAAGATACTTGGCAAACACGGGCATTAACACCATCCGTCTTAGCGGCAACTGACAAAAAGCTCAGATCCGATAAAAAAATTCTGTGGAAGCTGACTTGCTAGGAAAGATTGCGTCGCAGTTGTTTGCATACTGCGAATTTAAGTCGCCAAGTCAAATTTATCGACCTGTTCTCCGCCTGTAATACTCATTGAAGCGGTTTATATCAGCCAGGTAACACTGTGTGTTAACACTTAGAATGTTTTCTGACATTTTCGCCGGTTAGACAACATTCGAGCGCAGGTCTTTAAAACCTCGTTAAAAATCGCGAAATAATTCAGATCGCTATTCTTACGACATCGTAAAACTTGTACGATAATTAACGACGTTGTATTACTCTCACGACGATAAACGCGACTAACATTCGATTATCATTACGCATCAATGAAGATATCGCATGTATATCGTAATTTCTTAATGAAAATCATCCAAGGTGAAAAAAGATTCCGTCACGCCCTTCGAGGGAGGAAAATGTCAGGTCATTCCCATTCGATTGAGACTACGCGTCGCCGACAGACAATTGAATGTGAAGCAATTTGTTTACACCAACCAATAGAGATTGCGACGATTTCGTCATGAAAACCGACTTACTCGTACAACGTTTACAGAGAGGGAGCACGCCTACGTTAACATTTCCCACAAACGGAATGCCGAGCGCGTTCCCATAATTCATTTTTTATGCAATGCCGACCCGTATGGCGCGGTTCTTTATCGATCGCAGCCTGAAAAAGTATAATCCCGTTATACGATCGCCGGGCCCACCATACACATTTTCAACAACACCTTCGAGGACATCCACTTTCCGGTTCATAAGCCGCGTTCACGTTGTCGCGTAACCCTAATCGAGTCTCAATAAAGGCGCGAACACGTTTTTCCGTATGTACGTGCTCGAAAATCGTGTAGAAAATAATGAAAGCGAGATATACGGCTGTAAAAACAGCGATTGTAAGTCTTATAAAAATTATTAATTGATTACCTGACTGGTAGCTGTTTCCTTTATCCTAAGTTTTACCGATTAATCAAGTAAATGTTAGTGGTAGAATTTATATTAATCCTCACTTTTCTCTTTTCTCGATAAACTTAATCCTGTATTCGCAACGTGTAAATTATCGACCTACGTTCATAAAGATATATAACGTCGAGAGATAAGTAGAAAACAAAAACCTGCCTTAATTCGCGCTTCACGGTCTGTCCACACCTTGCATCTTAATTTTCTCAGCTACAAGTTCTTGAAATAGCCTTGAACTACTTCAAAACAATCGCAAATGTGATTCAGTAGCAAGGCTTTACGGAATCATTAATAATAACATACAGAGATAGAAACAAAGAATTTTTAATTAAAATGAGAAGTCGTAAATAAAAACAAATATAAGAGACGAATATAAGAATCTACGAAGTAAAAAAGATTGACGCATATTGCGACCTTACCGCATATAACATATGTGGCTCATATATTATAGATCGTAAATCAACAAAACATGGAAAGGAAATGATCAATAGACAGCCTTGATCCGTTTAAGAACAATTACCCAACCGAATGCGTTCGCTCGAGAGAAAATTGCGACACTTATGTTGGGTTCTCACCACACTCCTTGTCTAAGTTTTGCAACGCCGACGCTTCTTCGCAATTTACGTAATCTGCGGATACTTAGTGGCCTTTTTCCTTATTGTATCAGACGACTCATCGGGGCCATCGATACTCCGCGAGCAAACCGAACCGACCATTTATCTCGACATGCGTGATTAGTGACAATTGTAGAAAATCATGACATCAATCCAATGATTCTTAAATGAACAAATTTTATATTCTCAATAACAAGATCGTTTTTTTAGGAATACTATTGGCCCACGCCGTCTCCGCAGCACTCAAAACCAGGCCAAAATTTAAGATTGCGACAACTTCTACGACGACCACCACTACCACAACCGAGGAGTCTCACGTGGAAGAAAATGATGAAGTAAATTCGGAGGTATATGCAAAAGACCATCATGTTCAGAACAATTCGCAAAACGATTAATTGAATGTTATCTTTTTACAAATCAATACTTATATAAATCCTGATATCGCGTTCTCAAATTTGCACGATCAATTTTGCATCTAAAACCGACATACGATTCTACGATTCTGCGATTCAACGATTAATAAAAATAATTTTGATAAATTCAATTTTTGATAGTGTAAATAAAAATGAAAAATGTACTTCATGCGACTTGCACATTTCTATCAAAACCGTGAAACTGAAATCATACCGGTATCATCCTTGTTCCAAATCATGCAACCGTGTTCAAATGGCACGACGTAGGCGAAACATGATCGTTTATCGTCGATCGTTGCAAAACCGATGCCACAGTCACGATCATATACCAAACAAGTTCTCATTTCGCCTTGCTTCCTCGCGAATAAAAGGGGAATCTCGCGAATGCAACACATAAATTAGCCGGTAATACATCTTGGAAGCAAAGACTGACTACCGTGATAATACGATAAACATCGCGCATCGTATTCCAAATCACGAAGACAGCACTGCGTAAACTCCTACGTAAATCGCGTAAATCCGGTTTGACATCGCGTCTCATCCGTATCTGCATTTGCGGAGGTGCCGTAGCACTTTGATTAATGTATGCCGGCGTCAAATCAATTAACGTAATCAAGTAAACTCGCGCACGACAGGTTCACCTTCGCACACACCAGCGAATGTGACATCATCAAACTGAACTCGAGTGCTCATCGCTAATCATTATAGCACGACGCAGTGGCTTCTTCATGCGTGAAATAACTTTTCTACAAGATATCGGTCTATCGAACGTGCTTTTCCGATACACGGAAACTGTCATTACGGCAAAATCGAATCGTGTTTTCCGCAGGAAATGAAAGACATTTTATGAGATTCGACGTAGTCATACGTTTGTAGTAATGTAATTTCAAATCTTTCAAATCCTTTATCTTTGACGCTATTATAGCTTTCTATAATGCAAAAAAGTTGAGGGAACAGGATCGAAGGAAGTGTAATATTTTTTTTTTCAGACGACAACGGTCGCGATCGAAACCAATGGAACAACTGGTCACACTTTGACGGGAATTCCACAGATCGATTACATATGGGATCCGAATTTGCCACGCGAGTTAAATGGCTATAATCTCAGTGATTATCCATTCTATAATAGTATACCCGAGGATATAGATTTCAAATGCGACGGCCTACACGACGGATTCTACGCCAGCGTGCCACACAAGTGCCAGGTAATTAAAGTTTAATTGCACTTACATTATAGAAATAATATCTAATCGAGAAAGTAAGTGATACCTTGGAAAGGAAAAGTAACGTATATTTTTATTCGCTGAATGATGTTCATTACACCAAACGACACAAATATCAATTGAAGTCCACTTATTAAAACATTGAAAAACGCTACGACGTATGCAATTTGAGGATGATAAGCTAGAATTATCTCATTATGAAAACGATGCCGATTCTAATGCGGTAAGAGGGAAATCAGTTGCCTGAATGAATTCTAAAGAAAGATCTTCCAATATTTCTTTCGCGTAATAAACAGGTGTCAATGATCTAAGAGCGTTGCCCTCTAATTTCTAACATTGGCGGAAGACAATGATCATTATTCGATTTCAGCGATCGGTCGATGGCATCTACAAAGGTCTGATTGATAAATCGTTGACATCGACGCGGACAATCGCGAATGAAAGCGAGTTCTCGGGCAAGACGCGAATGCAAAAAAATGCGTATCGATTGAACACACTTTTACCAATCATCACATCGCTGAGAGAGATCGTTTCACCGCGAATCCCAGCACGACATGAAAACCAATTGAGAAATCATCGTTGCGGATTCATTCGCATCGTTTGAATGAAATAAAATTACACAGTCCTGATGTAATTACCACAGACAGTAATTATTGCGATTGTATATATGTGCGTGTAGCAAACACAAGGCCTAGCATAACATTTATTATACAAAATCGAGAAGATCGACATCGCGCGCGCTGCAATTTAAATCATCGCGATGTCAACTTCTGATTCGCGTATGACAAGGATAGATCTTAATAATAGTAATGTCACGTAATTGGCAACTGCACTAATCGAGAATGTGCAATAAACGTAATAATCGTAAACATAAAATTACTATATAATATATTATCACGATGTATATCGATTATAGTATTGTGATAAAATAATTAACGAAGAAATAGTATTCTCTAAAGAATAATTGACAGGTGTATCGTTAAAATCTTTCACTATCGTCTATTGCAAAAACAAGCAAAGTAGAAATCGATATCGAAAGTGAAAAACCGTTTGCCGGTCATAACAACAAGGTCATCGTGGAAAGAAGTCGAGGAAGAGGACTTTCGTGGTCCGCTACGCTTCCCGTCCCTGACCGTTTCGCGATTCACGTGCGCGCGAACTCCTAGAATTGTGAAAGCGATTGCAAAGTAGCCCCTTTCCGACCGGACTCGGCTCGTTTTCTTATCGATCATTTTCGCGGGACTGCGGAGAACGAATGGAGCATTGTCATGCAAATGTAACGAGCAGGGCTCGTCGGCCGGGATGTGCTCTGCGCGGCGCGTCGTAAAAAAAAGGACGTCGGGAAGGACCGATCATCCTGTGCGCTTTGCGAAAGATTTGTCGCGGAAGAGAAATTGGGAAATAGGCAATTAATTCGCCATTGGCTTCCTGTCAGGAAATCACCTGCGATCGCTTGGATTATTTTCTAATCTTTCCAGCCTCGAGCGGAATTTGCAATTGTAATGAACTTGCTGATTAATGGTCCTGAACATGATCGATGTAACGCCGTAACGGGGACAATAACGCTTGTAGCTCACGATACTAAGGATCCACAAAAGACCGTACGGAAACACTCGTCAAATAAAGAAAGATGCGTTCTGAATAATTCCAATTCTAGTTCTCATGCAAATAACCGCGATTTATTCTCTGCGTTCGGTATGGAGGAAGTGTCGACCGACAAACATTTTACCGACTTTCCATCGTTTTCCATCGTAAATTCTTTAGAGTTGAAATTATCGGGGATCGGAATCTCCGGATATGTGCAAATGTATTACGTGATTCATTAAAATAAATTCAATTTTGTTCAGTAATTGATTAAATCACTTTAATGTATAATTGTAACTAGAGGGTAAATTGGAACAAGGATAAAGTTTCAGTAAAATTACAACGATTCTAACTGTACTGAAATTACTCTACGCCGCATGCGCGCGTGAGACTCGTTAGATGCGCGATTAGAGGATCGTCTGACATTTACATGTTACGAGTTGAGTAAGATTCATGATCTATTATTGGCAGGGATCAGAGCTAGCTTCTACATTTCACTGAGAATCTCAGCGAAACGGTGCCAGACTATCGAAAGGATGTGCTCTGAATGATTCTAGATAATTCCCCTAGATAATTCTACGGCGGTTGTACGTTCCAGATAATACCGCCAGTTCTCACACAAACGCGAGTCTTTTTCATTTGTGACCGTACCGTAGAATGCACATTTATGCGACTCCGTGCAATTATTCGCACACTCGCACACTCGCGGCCGCCGTGTGAAAGCTACGTGGTAGCGTGCGGCAAGATCGCCCGCGTTCGTTCGCGGTGAAAAGTGTGCTGAAATCGTCGTGTCGCCAACCGTTTCGTTGCCTCGAGAGGATGGCCGATGTAACGAATTGCGAGCGAGATTCGCGCGGCGGGCGATCAAAAAGAAAACGACCGAGGCGCCTTCAAAAATCTCGAAAGTCTGACACGCGGCGCCAATTTGCCGCCCACTTTCACTTTTATCGGTCGCGATTCGATTTCGGTAAATGCCCAACATTAAAATCCATTTCGTATTCTTAATGATCATCGTTATCGCAATTAATGACGTACTATTCTTATTGATACGACAGACGTGTCGCGATAATTCTAACGTCGCACGTGTGCCCTTCTCAAGGTCTACCATCACTGTCTCTTTGGCACACGCTATGATTTCCTGTGCGCCAATTTCACGGCGTTCGACCAAAAGACCTTCATCTGCCACTTCGTGTCCGAGGTCGACTGCGCCAACTCCAAGAAATATTGGCACAGGAATGATGCTCTTTATCAAGCTACTACAACTACAACGACTACTACGACTACCCTGGCGCCGGTCACTGTGCCAACCAGTCGAGCTGTACGCGATCGAAATCCACCCAGAAGGAGACCTCCAGCGAGAAGGAGACCTTACGATTATTACGAGGAAGATTATTATGACGATGAGTATGGTCGCCCGCGAGACTTCGTTGGTCGCGACGACTATGAATACGACGATCGGAAGTATAGGCGAGACCGAGATCGTGAATTCAGGGATAGGGACCGTGACTTCCGGGACAGGGAGCCAGCGCGCGGTAGAGACGACAGGGACAGATATCCGACAAGAGGAATTAGAAGAGATCCATCCAGGCCGCGGGATCCGCTGGAGGACGATTTGAGACCTCGGGGAAGGAACCCGGATCAAGGTATCAGATCTACGTCGAGAGAGGTAGACGATTCAGATGTATACGATAGACGCCCGGAGTCGAGAAACAGGGATACCGATGAACGAAGATATTCCGATAAGAGGTGAGAACACGATGTTGATCCTATCAAAAATCACTTCGACATATCTTATATGCAACATTTTAGATCTTGCATCATTTAAACGGTGTACGCTTACGAAACTTGATATTATATTCTGTTCAATCTCAGATATAGAGATGACTATGACGATAAGGAACCAGCAGCACCTTCGGCAAGTGCGTCGTCCAATACGGAAGGTTTGGTGAAGCCGGCTTCACCTAGCAGTTCGGTTTATTCGAGACCAAGAGCGCCACCGAAGATTAGGCGACCGGTACCACTTTCGGAGCAAGATAAATACGCGTACAAAAGCACTCCTGTGCCAACAGGTAAAATTTATCTGAAAAGATTTTCGACGTTGAAAGTTAATAAATCGCTCTTTGAAAATAATAAAATTGTGATTAAAGAGGAGCCACGACGGCGACCAGTAGATTTGGCAGAAGATGATTATTATGATGAAGAGTTAGAGGATATCAGACCGAGCAGAAGGCCGCTTAGAAGAAGACCCTCATACAGAGACAGAGACTTCTATGAAACTCGGGACCGGGATCGTCCCCTCAGGTAAGGTAACGTACACAACACCGATAAAGTTATATTCAACAAACTAAACTACTAAACGAAATCATATTCATAAACAATATCACATTAAAAAAAACAATAATTATCACTGTAATTAAAGCGAAATATCATAATAAATCACTAATTATATCTTATATTCATTGTAATGATAACATTAAAAGATGCATCATTGATGTACAGATTATCGATATTTTATTATCAAAATTTCCACATAGAATTCTAAAATTTCTTTGTAACAAATGTAAAAAGGTGTTGTGAGAATAAATCTAGAAAAAAGTTTAATGCAACCATTGAACTTCACATTAATCATTGACAATAATTAATATTAGATATAATTAATGATAATACTAATTAATTTTCCAGAACTCGTTATCATTCATCGCCGGAAGAAGTACGACCCAGAACGCATCAGGATCGCTCGAGGGATCGTTATTACGATCGAGATAGGGACCGAAATAGGGATCGAGCTCTCGAGCGTGGAAAAGATCGCAGTCCTGAGAGATCCTCAGATCGTGATTCACGAGGAAGATCGCAAGATTCTGACAGACAAGAACGACCGTACTCGTCTCGAGTTCTCGATCGCGAGAGAGACGCCGAACGATCGCGATCCTCCTCGAGATCGAAGGATCTATCAGAGGTCACTGAAGTATCAAGAAGAGCCAACTCGTACGATCGAACAACCGAGAAAACCACCACGACAACCAAACCAACAACTACCACAACAACTACCACAACAACTACGACGACTTGCTTACCAGAACAGCTTATTCGTAAATCTGAAGAAGACTCTAAAGACACGGTGACTGATCGATCGGAAAAGCCATCTTATCCGGAACGACCAGCCAGACCTATTCAGAATCAAAGTGGTCGTGTAGAGAGCGATACTCAGGATTATCACAGAAATTTGTCCGATGAGAAATCTCAGAGAACATCTCAACAAGTGGATTATCAAGATAGAGACTTGGAAGATAGAAATGAACAGAGTCATCAAGTCGCGTATCCGGATGAGTACCCTTCCGAGTATTATGACGAGCCACTGGAAGAGCCGCCGTCTCCACCTCCCCCTCGAACCACCGTTCGAATCGTGAAGAGGCCTTTCCTACCGTCTCGAGGCGGTAATCCCAATCCGAGGGGATTATCATCGGTCGGCTCTAAAGCTCCGCATTCGCCTAGAAAAGACGGAGAAACAACAAACGACCACCGAAGTACTTCAGATGAAAACGAATACAGAACTTACTATGTACATGAACAAGAAGAGGAGCAAGAAGATAACAGAAACGTTAACCAGGAGTCACCTCTGAGATCGGACAATAAGCAGACATATGACGCTTATAAAGCCGTCCAGAGCGAAAAACAACGTCAAGACGAATACGATAGCGCGATATCTAGACCAACGCTACGAAAACCGATAGAGAAGAACGAAGAGGAAGTCTCGAGAGACCGGGAAAATCTATCGAACTCCTCCAAAGGATACTCCACTCAAAATCAATCGTACGATTTGCGTAATCAAAACGAGAATCTAACACCTCCTAAGTGGATAGAAAATTACTCGAGCGAAAAGCATGCGAATATTGGCAATGTGCAAACATCCTCAGGTTCTCCGATTCGCAACAAGGTGAGACTTCCTTCTATCGAGACCACGCCAAACGTTTACAGCTCGACGTACAGGAACGAAGACATTCAGGATCTACCGTCGGGACCGGGTAGTTACAGAGCAAAGCAGAAAATCAACGAAGTGACGCATCGCCTTCAGGATATTCCCGAAAGCGAGTACGACGTTACTCTGAACGATGCCCTGACGCCGACCTTGGTTCAGGAAGCCAATTTGCCGAGCGGATTCGTGCTACCTTTTCACAGGCAACTAAGCAGAGACACCGTGTTACAGCCTTCCGAGAACAACTACAAGCTCTCCAGGCCGGTCAATCAACAGCAGCATCAACAAAAATCATTCGTTCCGAGTCCTCAATTCCAGTCGACAAGCATCAGCAATAACGATCGAAGCCGAACGGTTTATTACAGGACGCCGGAGGCTATACAGATCAGCGAAGCGCAATACAGACAGCAGAGACCATGGCAAGATTATACAGCATACTAACAAGATATACATCATGATGCATCGATTATGAGGAAGCGTTTGAGATTTCAAGAGGCGTACAACTTGTCTCACGAGCGCTAAACGACTAACTGCTGCCACCGATCGACTTAGGAAAGACACTTTCATGGAAGAGAAACACTGTGTTCTTTTATGAAACTGGCTTTCCGCGAACGGATCCATCGCGTTCAACTCTTAGCTCTGTTGCAATCAGATCAGTGTCTTTCATTCCAAAGAACGCGCGACGCACTCGTCGCATCGCTCTGAGGGTAGAAAATAATTTGCGGATGATTCAGTTAGATATTAATAGCTCGCACGATTTTGAAGACGATATAAATTATTGCAAATTAAAAGATTGGAAAAGAGAGATTATTATCAATTGCGAAGTGGCGTTACGCCATGTCTTTGGAAAAGAAACCATAATCTAACAGAGTCAGACAGAGAACAATGAGATATTATAATCATCGATACTCATTATTATTCACGCGTACTGCGATGAAAAGCAAAGGCAGGATTAATGTTCAATACCAATCATAATTCGTTCTGAGATCTTCGCTAGAAAAATTCTAAATAATTACTAAATCCATTTAAAATGATGTAGCACAACATCATTTTAAGATGTAGTATATGTCATATGGTAAACTCGTTTCCTCTGAACAACGTGATACGATAACAGAACTTAAAACGTGATACATTCTAATAACAATTTAATTTGCGATATTAATACATGTCATCTACAGTAGTTAAAAACCAGTCACTGAAGTTTCAGAGGTGCTAAAATATCTCCATTCTTCTTAATTGTAAACAAACTTGTAAATAATTGTGTAACTCTATATTCTATACATATTCGTTCAAGTTAAATTGCGATTCAAAATATGGTCTTCTAAAAAAAACTTATATATATTAAGTTCTATCGTCGAATTCAATAGCTGTTACTAGCGGATAAGTCTTTCTGAGCGTATATCTTGTCTTAAAGCTATGTCGATATTTACGTATGATATAAAAAAGTGAGGAAATGTACTTACTTGTTATTCATTGTCCCCTCTTTACATTTTGATGGCTGTAATGTGCAAATATAGCGGTAATACTTGAAAATGTTGCAGAATTTTTGGAGACCTTTATTTTTATTTGTACTTTATAGTACGAATGACATAAATTACACAACGAAATCTACCAAAAGAAATTCATAAATATTACAAGATCAAATAAAGAAATTCAGTAATCGTAAAGACAACTAAATAACTTCATCCTAAAATTAAAAGCGACAATTGTTTTCAAATGACCTTAAATAATGCTGCTACTTACACTGCCTGTTGTGCAAAATGTATATAGGGTATTTTTGAAAGATCTAGAATTTACTTATTATTAAAATAATTATCGCACAAATTTATTTCTAAATTAAATTTAAATAAATTGTAAAAGTAAATTTTCGAAAATTTATTCATCTCAATAAAAGCCTAAATTCAGAATGAAAGCTTTTTCGAATACACGTCAATATCAATTTTTTTAATCCTTTTTTTATCTCTAAAAAAAAGAAGTAAAAATAAAAATTGAACTGACTTTCAAAGTTTAGTTAGACTTTTCAGTAACGCCCTATATAAAGTAATAGAAATGTATCGAACATTGGTATCAGCAATAGTATGTAATATTTACACGGAAAATACTTCGTAATTAGATCATTCATTGTGCCAAGAAAATGCAATCGATTAACAATAAAGATTCAGTCGTATAACATAAAATACATCACAGAGACACGAAAACTTAACGGAGCCACGCATACACAAATTGCAATCGTTGTAAATATCTAGTTTCCCGATAGAAAAAAGGTAAGGTATTTAACACATTCTTGACAAGAAATCGATGCAACAAATAGCTATGGCTTTTGCATAAACGTGGCTGCAATAGTAACAGGATATTCAGTCAAATTATTTAAATGCGTAATAACAAATAAGCAGACAGTACTAGCCATACTTTGGAATAATGAACATGAGTTGTCGCTGTATTAAAAACTAATGCAATAGCAATTCGCCAGTACTACTCGCCATTCTCAGATTTGTACTTGCGAACTATAAAAATATCAAATCTAAACGGCGATCAAAGTCATTATTATACACTGAATAGTTACTACAATCTTTTCGGGGTCTCTAATGCATAGATTCTGTACAAAAATGATAGAGTACAAGAATACGTATATAATGTATAATTCTCGAAATCTTATGTTATTAATCTTTTACGAGTCAAAGCCCGCGTCATAAATGATATATAGATAATACATCTTCCAATCACAATTAGATTAAATTATAGGAAGAAATTGTTGCTGGCAAGAATATGCGAAGTGTATTTACAGGTTTTTATTATGTTACAAAAATATCGAAGAAATTAAAAAAGTATCCTTTTGGTATAAATGCAATCGCTTTAAAATTTCTTGAAGTTTAAATAAATACTAATTTTGATCCATGAAAATAATTCGATTTATTTGGTATTCGTTATAAAAACGAGAGTCACGAAGAAACAAGATAAGAAATTATTTTATATATCAGTAATGTGATGGATTAATAAAAAAAGATTGCCTGTAAATCGCAAAAGATATTTATATTAATAGTTATTAAATACTTAAATTTAAATCTTTTCGATGCTTAAATTTAATTATTCTTATAGAGATCAAAAAATTAATCATAATTTAAGAAAATTTAAAAAAGGATAAATTCAGCGTATCAATCACATTACTTCATCAAATATTATCGTAAAAGAGAATATATGTAATCCTATCCACAATAATGACACAACATTTAATATAATTTTCCTAAACTCCAGCTAAAGCGAGGATTAAAGAAACGATCACCTGGTTATTATATACCTATTAATATTATATAAGATTTACTGACCAGCTTATTTTAATATCAATGTAAAAAATTATGCTCTCAGTGAATGTTTAGAATTATCATAAACATAGTCCATTATTCCTTATATTCCTTAATCAACCATCACATATAAATATAGATTCGGCAACTAGCGTGAGAGTAATAATGCTTTTACGTCTTTGATGGATAAAGTAAATGTTAAAATTTTGCCAAAAAATATTCCATCTCTTGAAACTATTACAATAATATACGATTATACAATCATTAGAATTATATGATATAAAGATCGTTTAATAAGTCCTTAGAAAATATATAAAAACAATATTTTTGGAGCAAAATAATGTTTATCAGTAATATCCCTCAAGCTCTCTGAAGCTAATCCAACAATGTTCAAGTTTTTGCATATAATATGATTTTTCTCATATAATACGATTTGTTCTTTTCCTCAAAATAGCCATTACAATACAGCAATATTTCAATTATCATGTCAGTTTGATTGATTATGACAGTTAATGGTGTCATCTCATATATTTTCTAAGGATTTATCAAATGACTCTCAAATGACTATATTCCTGACATTGAGTTAACAATTGACATACTTGATAATTCATCTCCATTAATTATAAAAGCATAATTTCTCACGCAAGTGCATCTTTACATTTGGCCTCGTAATTCATTCTCATTCCTCGCCTCTCGTGCACCTAGTAGATGTACTTCCCTGCTGATACTTGCACGGAATTACGTGGTAACGATTTCTTAAAGAAATCAAACAAGCGTCGCCGATCGAATATATATATATATATATATATATATGTAATTTCCCGTATCAAAGTCTACTACAGCCTCGTAATCGCGTACATTCTATCAACAGACAAGCATATAGCGCACTTATTCAAGTTCGGTTTTTTTGGTACACGCGGCCTATGCATTTCTATAATTCTCCTTTACATTTTATCTATCATTTTACGCTATCGGTGGATCGTCATCATCATCGTCATCTCTCGTGACTATGACATTGCCGTAACGATTATGGCGATACTGTCGAAATCGTTGTAACCATTTATACCGTCTCGCGCTGAAGTATAGTAGTACACCGACTACTATGAGGAAGGTGGGTACTAGCAGACCGGCGGCTACGGAGCTACCTAAATCAAATTGTTGAGATTTAATCGCCAATGGTGTTGGTGTTAGCTACTACTAGTTATTAGCTACTGCTAGCTTTAATGGATTGATGTTTTTCTTCCTGTTGTTTCCTTATCATATCAGTGAATGATTAATAGGGAAGTTAAATGGTTATCTAATCACGAGTTAAGACATAAGCGAGTATAAGGCCGAATATAGTCGAATATTGTGCGTAAAATACCTTTCGAAATATATCTTTGAAAAGTGATAAACATGATTTTATCAAAAACCAATGTCTGTTAGAAGGCTGAGCGGGTGTTCCTGATTTTTTTATCGTAAAGTCTACGATGAAAAGCAAACAAACATTCAATAGCGCATTACTGCGTTCCCCGGTATGCACGTACCTCCTGACTCGGACCTCTGCTCTGGCTTGAGGGTGGTAACGTCGCTCGCCGCTGTGGATGTAATCCTAATGCACTCGCCATGCAAAAGATAAAAATCTCGTTGACACTCGCATATCTGCTGACCATTGCTGGTTACACGGCACCTCTGATTTTTACCGCACTGCTCGGTAAGATCCGAAGTGTTACACGATCTCGCCGTGTGCGCTTCGTCGTTGCTCTCTGAAAAGAATCGTCATCAGTACTTTAAAGGTAAATGAATCTCCAAGAATGAGTCAAGCATTCTTTTAACTTATATTTAGTGAACTCGCGATTCAGATCTTCGCTTAACGTTGCAGCTATACGCATCGAACGAATTAAAAACAGAATTCTTTTTCATTGAAGGAATATGAAGGAATATATTTATGTAAAATATATTTATGAAAAATTGTGAAACTTTTCAAGAAGTAATTAATTTATTATTGAATATTTCATGTTATATTCTGTGATATACAAGTACAAAAATATAGAGATGTCAGCGATTTTAAAGCAGGGAAATAAGTATTTGCTGAGAAATCCACAAAGACAAAAAAGATAATAATCAATAATCACGAGTCGTCACTTTCATAAGTTATATGTAATCCAAAGTCAACAAATTTTCTATATGTTAATCTAATCAATGAAAATATTTACTGTCGATTTGCGTTATCTGTTAGAATACTAAAGAAATACGCTTTGTTCATTCGCTGCTAAAATAAACTCAATTCGTAATCATCAAAGCGACATAAATAATATTCAAATATTGCAAACAATTTCAAAATTATGATTGTTGAGACATTTAAATTTTAATCTAATCATAAATGTGACAATTTTGTGATAGTAAATAAAGAGGAAAAAAGAGGAAGATTTGAATCGTATGTACTTTGTTATCATATAAATCATTGAGATATTCTAAAAAAATGTATCGTTCCCTCTAAAAATACATTCATTGTTCCAAAACGCAATAAAATTTTATAAATAAATCCTACATTAAATAAAGAGATTTTGTGTGCAATTCGAAAGCTTTGTTCGAGACTGCAATCTTGAAGAAATAAAACCATGTATTTGTCAAGACAATGCACACTATATATACAATTCGATGATTACGCGCATCATGTGAGACTTAATCGAACGCGCTACGTTTCTTATCTGTCTCGTTATCCAGCCAACACAATTCATTAGCTCATCCAGAGCAGAAGACACAAAGAGACGCGAGGATGAATGGCATTTTCGTAACTCTATCGAGCCCGCGTGACGCATGATTGGCTGAATCAGTTAATAGAGATGAATTCGTTTTATTAACAGCATATACGGGGGGTTAACCGCACTGAGGCTGAGTCAAGCTATTATGGGACTTACTTTTGATTTAAATAGCTGGTATTGCATTAATCCTATAACGTCGTGATTTCTCTTGAAACATCGACGTAAAAATACGCGAAAATGTGCACGTCATTACATAAATCGTCGTCAAAGAGTAACGTGGTCGCCATAAAGAAAATTTTACGTTGAAAAAAAAAATTGTCGTATGTCAAGATTCTACCTTCGCAAATAAAATTAGCATTACACATCTCCGGCCGTAAATACGACTTTACAATTTACGCCGCCCGATCGTAAAACGCGTTGAATGCAATCACGTAATTCAGACCGGCAGATTCGCCGTCATCAGTGTAAAATTTCAACGGTTTCAGAATTTCACGATATCGATATTCGATCCATTTATTGCATTCTCGTGGAGTCGCGGCACACAATACGGATCACTTTACCGCGATAACGTCATAAAATCGGATCGTTGTTCGGATGAACAAAGAGTCTGTTCATCTCGCTTTTATGAAGTCCCACAGCGGGCGATCCGTCGTTAAACCGTACCAGAAATCGAAGGAGAATTTCATTCGAAAAGATATTCCAACCGCGGGTTAAGATACACCCGGATTATGTAACTATCTTCTCGATAATATAAGATCCGAGGTGATATTGAAGGAGAATGAAAGGCGCATTACCTAAGATCGAAACAGCTCCGAATGATCCGCATTCAAAATAGCGACGAATATTGTTATGAAATCTTCATACGCTTGTTAGAATATCGGAGTTTGGAAGATAAATAAAAACGTTGCTCGTTAAAAGTAAAAGATGCAGCATTAAATGAACAGGAAGGAGAATTGTAACTGATATTTTGCCGATATTCCACATAAACATGATAGACAGCTGCCAATATTTCGAATGATTGAAAAACATCAATGAAATATTCTGATAACGACGCGAAATCAATTCCGCAAACTTCGTCTGTGTAAATAAAATACGTAATCGTATCGACTTGCTGCTATCGCTAATTGTAACTTTTAAATAATCAATATCGGTTGATACGATAGAGTACGGTAAAAGAATGTGCCACGAAGATATGCTAAAAGAAAAATACAAGAAAAAAAATATAGAACAGATCCCGACAGGACCCAGATTCGACATAATCTCGGAGTGAAAACGCGCGTTACAATGACATCCATAAAACTGAATAAATGTTACTCGAAAAGAAAGCTACGAGAATACGCTTCGCGTGCCCTCGCTCAATTCGCGAGCGTCGACTATCCAATTTCATCCGACCGAGTTTCGCCACGTAAACGCGAATTTACCGAAGGATTTCACGTGCGCGCGTAACACGGTATCCCTCGCAGCCTCATCTCGTTTATTATGTACGAACCGAGAATATCCGTAAAACAGCGCAAGTCCCCATTTGGGATCTCCCGAAGTACTTAGGACTTTATATATAGAAGTGTTTTATATAGGTATAGAATATCCTTTTAAGGAAATTGGATTTGAGAAAGGGGACGGAAGGATAAACGTGAGGAACATAAAAACGAGAGGCTACAAAGCGAACTTATTTTCGATTGCGTACAGATCGATTCGTTATTAACTCTGTATATTATTCCGTTATGTACGAACGCATGGGCGGCCACGTGTAGCACACGTGTAACTCAAATAAACAAACGTGTAATGAAAGTAGGAGCGAAGTAGGCGGAGGAAATCGCGCGTTTCTTCGCCCACCGAGGATGCTAAAATACGTTCCGAAACGCGCCCACCGATATTCGCACACGAACACCGTTTTTTCTGCCGGTTTTCTTTTCGATGAATTCTTGGCGCGCGCGCACGCGTGCTTATATAACCTTCCGGTTATTTAAATTAATACGGAGCTGTTGCAACGCTAGCGTCGCGGGATCGTCTCGTTTTCGTTCGCGGCACAGATATACGATCGAATAAAAACAGACGGCGGATGGAAACGTCAAACATTCACGTCGTAAAGCCGATTGTGATAGATCCGTGCGATAAACCGTCGTAGATTTCCGGAAAATCTCCACAAAGACGTTTCCGAGATAAGAACTTCGTCACGGTTCACGGTATTCAGATGTTAAGAATGCATGAATTCCAAACGTGATATCTTCTTTACAAAGAGTCTAAAAAAAAGATTTGGACAGTAACGAAACGAAAAAGTCAACGAAGCAGCCAAGTAAAATATTTCACGAAAAACGGAGCATAATAAACAATAAGTGACATTACATGTGTCATCTACACGGCACAAGAGATAAAAATATAGCGCGCATTAATTGAGAATAAAAAAAGGAAGCATGCGATTCGATATCGCAATAAGCGCAATAAACTGCGGCACTAATTGCGTCACGGTCCGATTTCTACCCCGAAGCTATCGACGATTATGTCACGCAATGAAAAAAAAAGGAAGTACGCCGGTGCGGATGGTTCGAAAACGCGCGGCGGAGTTGAAAAAGACGTGTCCTTAAAGAGACGATATGTTATCGCAAATGAGCTCCTCGCCTCGACCACCGTAATTATCCGGAAAAAACGGCGAAGCCCTCGCAACTAACGTAAGGCCGGTATCGTAAATCGTAAGAAATTGACCAATTACGGTCGAAGGGAGAATAATCGATTGGTCAATTTCTTGCGGCTTACGACTCCATCGTAGAATCGATCTGCACGTTTCAAATAACGCTTTCATAACGGAGTGAAACGTACAGACGAACGTCACGTAAAAAAATTGCGAGAGCAGCGACGCGAAGAAACACATTTCGACGGAGGTCGAGACGTACATTCATTTGGCACTTCGATCGACGGAGGTGACATATATTTGTTATTCCACGAAGCCTCGTGTATATTCGTTCGTTTGACGTATTTTTATCCGCGAAGAAAATTCGATGATCGCGTCGATGGAGAATTCGCGTGGGCGATATTTCGAGCGTCCGTCTTTTTCGAAGCGATCGTCGCTATCTTTTAATAACGGTTCTCGGCAGCGTTTGTCGCGCGAACTATTTGCATTGTTATCGTGTCGCGTGTGTCGCCGACAGATCGTAAATCGTGATATCGCTAAGTTATCGCCGTTCGTGCTTCCTGCAATTCCGCGAGGCGCGTTCCGCGCTTAAAAATTACGAGCACAATTGCAAGCGGTTAGAAATAAAAGTGAGGATAACGACAGCTATTTCGGGATAATGTTTCGCGAAAAAAACGGCGTTTTTCGACGCTCTCGGCGTGAAAATCGCCGGAAATCGCGAGAACGAGATCGCACGAGAGCGTCGCACGTGTTGCGGGTCGATCCCGGACGATTCCGCGTAGAGAGGGTGCTCCTCTCGGACCCGTAATTTCAAGAAGGAACGACGGAGACGGAGGGGACGAGAGGCACGGAGAAAGAGAGAGGGAGAGAGAAAGAGCGGAAGAAGACCATTGTGGCTAAGCTGGGGTGACTGCGGGCGGCTCGCTCGGACGAAGCAATTTCGTAGTCGCTCGGGGCTTTAATTTACCAGACAGACACCGGGCTTGGCACGATACTCTCTCTCTCTCTCTCTCTCTCTACCTGCGCATCCCGCGATGTACACGCGAGAATAAATGCAACGTGCGTACTCACCTGCACGACCGAGCGTCGACAGAACGGCGAGAGTCGCCACGATGAGATAGCAGAAAACGTCGGTGCTCCGCATTTTCCCTCGGCTCACTTCCCGGTCGTCCGTCCTCCTGTGGCGTCAACCCGCGCGCGCGACCCGCGATCACATAATAATAAACGTACGCGTCGGTTATTCAAAGGTCGCCCGCTCCGCACGCTCGCCCTCTCTGTCGCTCCTTCCCTCGCTCCCGCCGCGCCGTCGCCGCCGTCGTCACGTCGTCCCGTCGCCGCGCCGTCGTCGCCGGAGCCGGGAAAACGAGAGTCGCCCACGGGGCGTCCACGGGTCCACGCCTCGCCGGACGTTCAACGCTCAACGGACGCGCGTCAGCCGGCGGCGCATCACAACGTTCGTCGGCCCGGCCGCCACCGCTTTTGACAGATAAATGTCACGCCGCGCGCCGCGGAACGCGTTCAATCATCTGTTATTAAACGACCATTTGCAATTATCGAAGCCAATTGGGACCGAGAAGTCGCCGCCGCCGTGTGGTCGATCGACCGCGCGGTCGAGAGAAACCTCTCGACTTTCGACGCTTCGATATCTCGACCGGCCCGACTTCGAGTCTCGCGGGAATTTCGAAGCTGAAATCCCGAAACTTCCAGAAACCGCACTCTCGCGGCACGGAACGCGCGTTAAAGCCTGATATTTCGCGCGCTATTGATAGCCTACGATACGCGGTGTGCGTATATAAATATATATTTTCGGAGGCTTGAAAGCATCGCGTCTCTAAGAATCTATCGAGAATGGAAGAATCCATTGGAGAAATTTATCGCGATCACGTGATCGTGTAGGTGCGCTCACGCACACGCACGGAAAAGTCCCGCCGGAAAGATTAGCCTTTTCATAAGTTCCAGTTCCAGCTCCATCTCCAATCTCGTCCCCCATCCTCGGCTTCGGTGACGACAACAACAGCGGCACGTGCTGTCATGGCGAGTGCTGTTGTCAGACACGACGCTAACCGAATGCCCCGCGTCGACTGATCACGAGATCCCTGACTCGAAGAGTTGACTTAAAAGCGCCACGATGAAGGAGGATTCCCTGTTGAGCTTCAAGTGGCAGAGATTCTCGTCGCACCTGGTGTACTCGCTCGACAGTTGTTACGAGAAACAGCAGTTCGTCGATCTCTCCCTGGTGTGCAAGGATGGCACGATTCTCAAATGTCACAAGATGGTACTGGCCAACTCGAGCTCCTTCTTCCGCCGGTTGCTCCTGGCTTACGACCATCCCCATCCGATGATCGTCCTGCACGACATCGAGGCCGATGACCTCAAGACTATCGTGAATTTCATGTACTGCGGCGAGATACAAGTGGTCCAGAGCGAGGTTAGGAGGCTGCTCAAGCTCGCCGAGATCCTCGAGGTCACCGGGCTGCGGCACATCCCGTCTTCGTTTCTGTTCGACGGTTCCAACAATAAGGAGCAATATGACGCGTTGAAGAAGACGACGGTGTCGCGATTGAAACTGGAGGAAACCAAGAATTCTTCCGGTAAAAATGTCGGCTTGGAACATGAAACGGGCACAAAAATACAGACCAAGGTTCAGATACAGGCTCAGACTCAGCAGACGAGATTTAGTTCGAGATTGAATTCTTATAAGACGACCACCAAAGTTCCTCAGGAAACGTCGAAGAACGAGGAGATCAATATAAGCAAGCTATGTCAACGGCTAGAGACTAGCAATTCTGGCATCAGTATTATAGACATTAATGAGCCAAGTACGAGTAGTGGAGTGCGGAGAATGTCTCCATTGCAGCGAAAGAGAAAGGAATTTCCGACCCATCCTGAGATCAGTTGGCAGAGTGTATTATCCACGATGACAAACAAGCCGTTATCTCTCGAGAAAGTGCGTTGTATTATGGACGAAGTAGAGATTACAGCGGGGAAGCCGTCCACTTCTGTATCAGACAATAAAATAAACGAACCGTTAGACAGAAGAAAAGTTAAGAAGAATTCGAGTGAAGACAACAATTTAAATACAGTTTACATAAAGGATGAAATCGAAATATCTTCGGACATGGAAGAAGATGTAGACATGGATCCTCTGGAAGTTGACGAAATTGACAATGAAAATTCGGAAAGCAGTAAAAGCGCGCAACAGTTTTTTTCTCAGATATTGGTTCATTCATTAAATAAGAACACTCATCCTCACATGGAATTCTCTTCAAGAAAAGATTCAAATAGTTAATGTGATTAATCGTAAGATATAAACGGACAAGGAATTATATATAAATTTCATTGCATGTAAGCTATTCATACATATAACATTCAAAGTTCCAAACTTCATCCACAGTTGCTCATCATTACTTCGATATTTATGTGACATGACTTACTGTTTTGTAAAACTGTGCAACCATAACTCTTTTTAAATCTGTACGATTAAAATTATTTTTTAATGTACTCTTTATTTATGCAGGAATTATTGATAGTGTGTATATGTACATATGCATATATATATATACACACACACATACACACAATTCGATTATATAATATAAGATAGACATATGGCATAAGAAACCATAGCAACTCTGTTATATAGCGGTTTCCTTGGAAGCAAACTTAATGTATGTCTTTATAGTACATATAAGAGGTTTTTACAATTGTTCCTACGATTTTATATAAAGAATGAATATGAATATGACGAATAAAGTAAGTTGTGATAAAGTAGAACAGGCAAATCATATTGTTAATAAATTAAACCCTGATAGAAATGTAACGGAAGAAGAGTTCCAAAATTTCATGCATCGTGTGACCGAAGTTGGTAAGTATGACACGCAATTATGTTGCAAATTTATATCTATCAATAAAATTTTTCATTCAAGAAAAAATTGTAAAGAAGTTAGCATCTTCCGATCAAAAGGAACAAGAATGCGGGAAAAAATTAGCGGATGAAATTTTAAAGAAAGATGTTCAAAAGGAGATCCACGAAGATGGAAAGGTCAAAATTAAAACCGATCGATCAATAATTAATAAATATCCGTCGAAAGATGACCTCTCCAATGATCCAGACAAAATATCACGAGGTAGATTGCTCATTCATTTATATATTCTACTACTGTCTTGTCTATTCGGCATGCAGCGATAAATTATAAATTGAATATGTATATGGTCAGAGATGTTCATGAAGAGCGTGGAAAATGATGCTAAAAAACGAGCTGAAGATCGCAAGATTAGAAACGAACGGGCAGAAACGTTGAAGAGAATTGCAAACGGTGCATTTAAGGAAGGCGATTACGAGAAAGCCGTGACTTATTACAGTAAGGCATTAGAACAACGAAAAGACTCCTCTGTATTGTGGAATAATCGTGCGTTATCATATATGCACCTTGGATTATTCGAAAAAGCCTTGCACGATTGCGAATGGACATTAAAACTGAATGACTCAAATTTAAAAGCTCTTTTGAATAGCGCTAAGTGTTACATGCATCTCAGAAACAGGGAGAAGAGTAAAGAATATATACAAATGGCCAAAGAAAGGAATCCTCATTTCAATAAATTTATCGATGGTAATAAATTTGTCGAATATTTTAAGCTTACACATCACCTTTTGTGTAATAACAATTTATTTTATATTTTACAGAATTTCAAAAAAGTATAGAGCTTCATTTTAACAAGTCCAACGTTCAGGGAATCAATGACGATGAAATATAATAGCTTCTTTTTCCAGAGGAATAACATATAATATTGTTTTATATTATATATGTATATAAATTAATATAATAAACAAATAGAAATGCCCAGTATATATTTTTTTTTCCTAGATATTCTGAATAATATCAAGATTGTTCTATACTTGTTGCATTACCTTCTTTAATTTCTGACAGAGATCTTGGTTCATGTAAAAAAACTGTACACTCAATGCCCTGAAAAAGATACAACATTATACATCTATATAACATTAAATCAAAACTGATCTTATATGATGAATATATTTACCTGCATGCGCGCTGCTCTTACAAATCCTTCGTTAGCAGAAACAGTGATGCTCTTCATACTTTCGCCTGTTGCAAAAATCAATCGCGATCGATCTTTAATTTTACCGCCTAAACGCAGCTCCATAATTCGACCAGTGGTCACATCATCAACGATTTGGACTTTTTTTAACAATTCTTGAGCACGCTGCGTCTCTTTTGGACCACCAATAACATCGATGATATTCATAAAATTGTTATATGCTGTCCGGCAGACTATAAGTTCCTTGTCTCGAAACAAATTCTCTAGAATCGGTTTTATGGGACGTTTTCTTTCCATTTCTGCTTGTTGCGTAAGTAATGGCTCTCGATAAACATAATTATTATATCCATTAGCCATGTTTGTAACATAAGCCAATAATGCAGATACGTCCAGATTCAGGAGTCTGATTTCAGTTGATAGTACAGATGTATTTAACGACTGCAGATCCACTTCCTTTTCGGAATTGTTTGTAGATCCTTTGGAGAAATCCAGTTCATCTTGTTCTACCTCCAAAAAATAAATAGAAAACAATAAGTATATATATATATAGTGATTTATATTTACACATGATGTAGTTGATTTTTCTTTAAATATTTATCAAAGGTAAGATACTGACTGTTTAAATTCTCGTTGTCTATATCTATCCTATCTCCCTCCACTATGATTCCCATTTGCTCCAACTGCAAGGCTAGCGGAACCTCTACGCCATAAGCAAAATGAAATATCACATCTGGTGGTCTATAGTGATGCAGATGGCACTTGCTACATATAAGATACGAATTGGCTTGGTCCAGAACAGATTTCTGCCCATATTCTCCATTGCCGAAAGATATCAGAGTCAACGCTCTAGCGTTTCTCGCTACAACCTTCACCCATGAAGCGCCATTGTTACACACTATGTCAACCTCCAGACGTGATTTCTGATACTTGAAGGGTCTCATCACGCTGGTAGGATCTTTCGCACAGGATAGTCGAGCCACCATAGCATCGAGATGAGTCAGATTCGAGCTCTGGAGATGTTTCTTTTTCAAGTTTCCCGTACGTTGCACCTTTGTAAGAAAAACATGACGTTATCAATCTGCGAATTCGACTTGTGCCAAAGATCTATTCTATCAGATGAAGAAATTAACTCTCTAAAACTTTCGCACCAAATCGCAATAGATTCGTTTCGAGACGCATTATCCCTTACTGTCTGTATCGAAATTTAATTGGTATCTCTTGCCTTCTCCAGAAATTTTATCTCTTGCTGAATCTTCCGTATCAGTTTGTCAATCCCATCAATCTTGTCCATGAGCTTCAACCGCTCGACCATACCGTGGCCGCTAGCGATTTTCTCCTCGAGACACTGGAGCAGCTCGTCGCCCATTTCGCCTTCCATCTCGCCACGGAGAATTCCTCGTCGACGATCGGCCGCGCGTGCAGAATGGAGCAGAATCGAATCGTCCCCACGTCCCCCACAACGCTCGCACGCGACAGCAGTTCCGCGCGGTGTGCGTGATGCGTGCAGCCATCTTGCGACGCGGGTCAATATCACGCGTTCGCGTAATGTCGTCGGCTTGCGAATCTTGTGACTTGTGTCAAACTCGTCTCAGTTAACCTTACAAAACTTTTCCGGCACTCGGACAAGCGACAGTCGATGCCGACGTGCGAGCCGCGGTGCGACGTTACGCGCCGTTACGTGACGCGAAACGGTGCCGACGACGACGAGGACGAGACGACGAGGCCGACGGGAAGGACGAGGAGGACGAGGACGAGGACGACGACGACGACGACGACGACGACGTCGACGAGGACGACGAATTTGCGGCGCGGAATCGCGACGTCCACGTGAGCCGCGGCGAGGATCCTCCGTCGAGCCGCGCTCGACAGAAACGGATATCGTTTGCGTAAAATCTCCGTAGCGGAAAAAATGTCCAGCGCCAAAGTCATAGAGAATCCAGAAGTGCCGGGTGAGTCGTCCGTCAGAGACGATCCCTCTCCCTTTCCCCTCGCTGCGAGACGCCGACTCGTCATGCCTCGCAATAACGTGTCGCCGTAACGACAGCGCGGGGCTGGTGCCAAAAATAAAAAAAAAAAGAAAAAAAATATAGTCTCGACTCGTTTTGTCGATTCTCGCGATGTCTCGTGGAAGGTCTCAATTAGCGCGCGATCTATAATCGGGATTATATGAAGCTCCGAAACTGCCGGATCGTGACTCGCCGGACGAGACGATTATCATGCGTGTACGTTAACGAGCAAATTGCGAGGACTGTACGTCAAAGAGTACAATCACGCAACGTACATGCCGTTTACAATGTTGCTTTAATGCCGGATCTGATCTACGATTTGATTTTCCGTTCGGGCGTTTAAACCGCGTTCTGTTGATTTTGTAAAAAAAAAAAAAATAATCGATATTTCGGAACACGTGAAGAAAACTGGTGGTAGCCGAATGTAAATATACACATGAAACGAATTCCTGTTCACGGTCGTGATGTCTGACCCTTAACACAAGGTGTGACGATGTTTGGAATCGTGCATCAACAAAACTCTTGCGCCCATTAATTGTGAAATAATTCTGTCACACCCAGCAAACGAGACTGGATCGAAGTGAATCGACAATTTTTAATCCATTTTGATTCATTTGAACAAAATATGGATTGCAAAAATAGCGTTTACATTATTTCAATCTCATGTCATGGAGTAAAATGAATTGTATGGGTAACTCGAATAACTTTTTTTGGATTTAAAAGGTAGAAATCATTTTGTTTTAATTCCGCGTGATAGATTAATGGTCTGCATATTTTTTTTTAATTGAAAGGAATAAGAAGCGCTTTGTTTTTATCCCTTCATATGGATTAAAATGGATTTTAAAAAATTCGGAAACTTTAATTTAATAGAAATGAATTCAAAAGATCAGAATTTGGATCTGATATGAATAAACATTTCAATCCATTTTCGTTTGCTGGGCAGTTTTCCGACTAAATGAGACACGTTGATTC
>JANQDE010000015.1:2221804-2265546 GCA_037157785.1 Cephalotes varians
CGTCCGGCCGATGTCGTAACGAGCGATGAATGGGATTACAATGCGTAAGGGAGCCGAACGGGGCGTAATCGGTCGTTATGGAATCGTTCGCGCAGAAATCCTCTTCCGCGGTCCGCGGATTGGATCTGGCCTATCGAGAGGGAATACGATAGATCGTCGGTCGATAGATCGTCTCGGATGGTCGGCGTCGCGACTCGGGTATACACACCCGGTTGGGCAATCGGCTTCGTCGAATCGCTGAATTCCAAGGTGTAAACGGATGGAGATTAATAAGAGAGAAACCGCGCGCGATTAGACTCGCTTCGATCATTCGACTTTGCAAATTATCCCCGTCCCCCCTTTCCTTGGGCTACCGAGATTTTTCCCTACTGCGATGTAACGTCGATTTGACGCGTCTTTCGCGTGAAAAACCACCATGGATGTTGTGTGGCTCCGTTAAAATAAATTTAAAAAAAATAAAAAAGCCATCTTGATACAATTCTATTCGCGAGTTCATTTTCAATGTACATGCCTTTGTTAAATAACACTTACATTTTAGATAAACTCATTTTGGACAGAATTGATCAAGATATTGCTTTTATACGAACATTCCTATTATTATGTTTGGTATGACTCTTCCATAATAACAAATCTATAACTCATAAGATTATTTAAATCATTATAGTATGTCATATCTGCCCATTTTTTTAATCATAGTTATATGAATGAAATAGTCACGTTTTTATTAAACTTCGATAAAAAAATCGATATGTATGTGAGGTGAAGAATCGAACTCGGGACCGCCAGTTGTTAAACGTGTCAATACACAGAGCCATGTGTCACCTCGAAGTTCAACTCGTCAATCTTAAATTTTCTGCGTAAATCTGTAATAACATTCGCTGTCCTGTACAATCAAGTGCCAATTTAAAGTTTTACGATTCGAGTTATCATATATAGCACGTACTTGTTAGAAAACGCAGATGTAACCTATATTTATAGATTTTCGACGCGACGCAATTCACGCAAGCGGTTTCCATTTTAATATTCATTCGCTTTCCTAAGCTAATTGCGTCTCGAGCGTTTCGAGCGAATCAGGCGCGACTGCGGCTCGCGTTTAAAGCGCGTTATTTCTGCACGATCTTTTCTAATATCGCTAACGAATGGCTAACCGAGTTAGCGCCGGTCGAACGGTACCGGACGAAACCGGACGAGAGAGAGTAGAGCAACTCCTTTGTCTCAACGTCGATTCCATTGTTCCGGCCGATGCGTAGAAAAAAACTTGAAGAAGCAACACGATGACGCGCGGACGCGCACGAATCTCTTCGGCGAGTTGACGGCGAGCCGCGGTCATCCCGACAAATTCGTATAATTATTTCTCGATTAGGAGAAGGCGAGCCGGTGGACGTCGCTCGTGATTAGATCACCGGCGTTAACGGGACAAGTCTGTTCGCATCAAGTCGAGTTTTATGCTTTCCATTGTCCGTCAAACTTGTCCAATTGCGAAAGCGTCACGGGCGATTCCGAAATTAATGACATCTTTTTTGATTCACCCGCGCGCGCGCGCGTAGGATAGAAAGAGAAAAGCGCGATTCGTCATGTCCTACAAACATGATCCTCTTTAGACAATATGTGATTTCGTAAAATGTAAGTCGATGACAGAAACGAAGAGGAAAAAGGAGAGACAAAGGACGTCGCGGATGGGACGATAAAAATGAATAACGATGCCAGCTTAGCCTAATCTATTCTAGCACTTAACATTACCGTGCAACTAAAAACCTGCAATCTCATACGGCACTAAATTAGGAATTTCCTAACAGCGGTAAATGATTATAGACTTCCGAGAAGGAGGAAGATGCAGGGTGGGAAGAACGTCAGCTCCGAGCGGCGAACGCGGTGCGTGTCGCCGAGAGGAAGTCGTCGAGGGCGGGAAGGGGGAGGGGAGGGGGGCAATAAAAACTGATCGGGACGACGCATCTCGGTGGGGGCCGGCCTTTTGCGGGCCACCAATGTCGAGCCGTCGAGAAAATAGAAAATCGTGGTGCGCTCCCTAAATGCGGGCGGTGTGATGTCATGCGGAAATAGCCGTCCGTCTACGCGCCGACATGCCGCGGCCGCAACTACGCCGATACATCGAGAGGGAATCGATCTCGATCGATCGCTTACCTTCCCGCTACGAAAGGAGAGCCGATAAAGCTCGCGACGCCGGATCAAAACCGGTATAATTTCCATGGGTCCAATTTTCGAGATTGAGGCCACGGAAAAACATATCCGACGCTAATTGCGTTTCTATCGACACCCAGCGTCTTAAAGCGTCGGAAAAGCGTTTACGGAAATTAATTTACCTCTTGTTATTTTTCTTTCGATTTCTTCTACATCTCCGAGAGATCAGTTAAATGAATCAAATGAATCTTAAAGGATAAAGTGGATTAAAAAATATTGAATAAATTTTTTACGATAGATTTCACGAAAATAATCATGTGAATAATTAATAAGTATTAATTCTCTTAAATTAATTAAATTATCGCTTAATTGATTATTGATAAATTTGCTCATTCTTGACTTACTCGACACAACTGTTAAAACAATGACAACTGTTCACTTTACAAACGACACGCCTCGAGATGAAGTAGCGTCAGAAAAAACACAGAAGCAATTAGACGCGAGTACCTGCTTCACGTGTCTTTTTTAAAATTAATTTGCGAGGGATAGAATATTCGGAATATTCATTTCTTATTTTAAGCGTTTACGTATTTCTCAGTAGTAACGAATTTTTGGTGATGTCACGGCGTACGATGTTCCATTGTGTACATACACAAGGTCGCCGCGCTATCGAGCCGGCAGGCAACGGCCCGAGCCAGTTGTTATTCTCGCGCGGGACGCGGTCGCGACGAGACCCGAGGAGAATGCGGCTATCGTGAAATTTAATCAATTTCCGTGACGATTCATAATGTGCATATATCCAGATGACGGCTTTCGGAATTGATGCGTTTCGCGCTATCTGTTTAGAAAAATCGAAACGATGGGAATTGTGTTTGCACTCGATCGATCTGAACGAGAGAACTTGCGCATGATACATTGTTTATTAATAACACGCGAATTTCGGTGGTTTTATTCGATATTGTGTGGGAAATATACAATTTCGGTCGTACATTATTACATAATCGATTGCGTTCTTATTTGATCACTGACTGGATTAGATATCGACTCGCGTAGTATCGAAGTGAAGTTGCCGCTGTTTTCGCCGTCATTAACGTCGTAGTTGCGGAACGCACTGTTTCGGCAGTAAGACGCTTAATTAGTAAGTACATCGTTATTAATCTTGCGTTTAATCGTTTTCGATATTCGGCGACCGTACATTGACAAATGTTAAAAATGTTTGTTGAAACGAGGTCTGCACGAGCGAAATTGGCGCGAGCAATATCGACGAAAAGACAAAACGTATTTTCGGGTACTTTTACTGCATTTCGCGGACATCCATCGTTAATCCCAATTCGTACGTTTATCGTTAATCTTAACTCGTATATTTATTTGCTTATGTATCTTCACGGATAACGATCGCTATAAAACGTTAATTGTTATATATTATTTAAAGTGCAGGAAGTGCGCCAAGTGCAGCAAGGAGCAACAGGTGTATCGCCGTCGCCGCGGTAATTCTCTTTAGCGCGTGAAGTTGGCCGCGCAAATTTACGAACGCCGTCCGACATTCGTCCGTCCATCAAGCTGCGAGTCGTCGAGCGGATCGTAGCTTCGCACGATTGTAGACACTTTTCTCGCATTAATTCTCTCAGTCTCAGCGTGTGTCAGAGGAGCGCCGTATAAAGTGTCGCGTATAATCGTATTCCGATGTGCGCGCGCGTAATTAATCGTTTTCGCGAACGGGTGTGAGTGCAACGAGGGAATCTGAGAGGAGGAGGGGGCCTGGGAGGCATCGGGCGACGGCGAAGCAATCATGGGGTAAGTAATTTATTTTTAGTTGAGTTATTTGTTATCGATAATCTATTTCCCCGTTCATTTGGGGCCATTTGACGCGAATGATTTGAACAAGAATTGGAGAGATTTTTATTATGAAATTTTTAAATTTTTAATTAAAAAAAAAATTAGGCCCAAAAAGATTTTCTTCGGAGATCGTATAAGGAGATATTTAAATAAACGAAGACGAATAAAAAAATTCATTGTGCGCGATAATTTTTTTCTCAATACTAGTTATATTTTGGGCGCTGTAATAATTTGAATATATTTTGTATTTTACAGTTAACGGAGTTTAAATTCGCTGCTGCGCGTCGTATTGGTGAGTGAGAAATATTATTTTCTATTTTACATTGAGATAACAAATTTATATTACACAATATATTTGTATTAGATATATATTTAGATATAAATATATCTAGATATATGTGATATATTTAGAAGTGTATATGTTAAGTTAAAAAATACAGCATTATATAGATTAATTAAAGATTAGTCTTGTTTGGTCAAGCTGTAATATTTTATTATTTAAAATATTACATAGATTTGTTGTCTTAAAATAGATAGATTAGAATAGATCAAAAAAGTAATAATTAATCCTGGCACATTTTATATATATATATTTTATATATATCTATATATACACAAACATTCTCAATAAATATATTTAAGAATATTATAAGAGAATAAAATATGCTAATAAATTAATATTATATTAATAATAATGAAATTATAATTTCATTTAGAATATTTTACTATAAATATTATATAATTAAATTTCTGATTTAATTGCTTAGATAAAAATAGTGAGAAAAAATAAGAAATCAAAAAAAGTAAAATAAAACGATTTTAAGTATGTAATAATGACATTCTTAGAACAAAGTTTTCAAATTTAATTTCTTTCATGTTATTCATATTTCATGGACGATAAAAATAAAAAATCGAGATATTTTATTTGAAGTAAAAATAAATTAATGTCTAAAACACAGTAGGAAAACATTTTTAATATTTAGATGTATTATTTTTTTTCATTTTCTTTCCTCTTTTCCACACAATATTCTTTTATTACACTTTGAGGTCTGTGTTTGACCTCCCTGTCTTTCAGGATTAAATATATGAATATTATATGCAAGAAAGCAATAAAATATAATTTAGAGATTCTTTTAATGCATATATTACAAGTAATAAAATTAAAAAAAATATCTTTTCATAGTCATTCAGTATAGCATATTTTTCATAGCATAATCCAATCAATTTATCTTGTAAGAAAAAATTTTAATAATCGCGATTGATTTATAACGCATCGATTTTTTTCATTCTAATCTTTCGCAAAATCTACTCATCTACCGATAACTCGATTTGAAACAAAATAGAACGATTTGAGATCGAGTAAACATTTTATCGCGGATTAGAAGGATTTCTTATACAGATTATCTCAGAGCATTATCAATCAGTGAAATATATATAAAATACAAATATGTATAAAATACACAGTGTCTCTCTTGTGCAACAATCATTATTCTGCAATTCTGTCTGAGTTATCTTTCCTTGATGCTTATATCGATCGCTCAAACTACACATCAGTATCCAACGTTTACGAGCTCCTAATAACCATAACTCGTATCGTCCGCGACGATTACAATTTTTCCTGCCGCAATTATGGCTACTAATTTAATGCTTCCGGCGCGCCCGACGAATATAAGTATCGGGCCGGATCGACGGAGATCGCTAATCTTTCTGTTATCGGAAATTGTAATTCAGTTGTGACTAGAAAAAGGCAGAGAAAGAACGATGGGAACATCATTGATCGAAATTTCGTGTCTTCCTATTGTACGTGACATCTCGAGTGGCTTCATTTTTCATGGGTGACGTGTTTCTAATCCACTTTTAAAAAGCGATAAGAAAAGCATTTTTTCGGCGTTTTTTTTTTTGATAAAGTTAACGAAAGTCCATAGAAGCGATAAAGGCGATAATGTGACAAGATCATATGGATAAGCAGGACTGATAACATCGCCGCGTTTGCTCGCCCTTCTTCCGATTTTTTCCTTCAAAGAGCAAGCCTCGCGCTTTTTTCACTCGAATTAAATATAGAACGTAATTCCCATTTATGAGATGAGAGATTAGAAGTGCGTTCTGTTTCATATAAGCGAATTTATTTATAGTATACGTTACGTATAGATAAATGCGCAGGAATCGGCTTGAAATCAGGTCGAACATTCTTCTTAATAATTCTTAATTCATTGTACATTTATTATTACAATTATTAATTTTTATTTATTACAAAAGTACTTCTCTCACAATATTTATCAATTCACTGTCTATTTTTCCAAATTGGAATTTAAATCAACTTCTATAGATTTATTTTTATTTAAGCTGGAGAGAAAGTATAATACGAATATTTTGATAATTATCAAAGTTGTCGATCATAATAATAATGATTGATATTCAAAGATACGATACATATAACAAGCTGTCAAATTAATCGAGAAAACAGTTTTTCGGATTAATCCGTTATTAAGAGTCCGAAAAAACTTCGCGAGAGATGATCGTGGCGCGAGGGTGTCGCGACAGCGGGGAAACTCGAGCAGATTTCGTGCGGCAGCTCGAGATCGCGGGTCGCGGGTGCCGGCGGCGAAAGTCAGCGGGGGGATGTATTCGTGTGGCCTGGGACATTCCGGATGAGTACCGAGAGAACGACCGGCGATGTCACGCCGTCGGCATTAATGCGCATGTGCGCGGATTACACTTGACGGGCTCAAAAAATCAATGACCTCGCCGTCGCTCTCCGTGATCTCGCGAAATAGGTACGTCGCCGTGCTCGAACGAGTGACGCGCGAACGTCGACCCTTCGCCCGAGCACGAGATTCGCGTCGCGCGAGAGCTCGGCGTCGCGACGCATCGTCGAGACGGCGTCGCGCGCTCGACGACGCGCACCGCGGGGCCGAATGCACGCGGGGCCACGGGGGCCGGGGGAGGGGAAAGTGCGAGAACGCGGTGAGAGGAGAAGAGAAAATGGCCGGCACGGCGAGGGTGCAGCTCGGATGGCGGCGCTAGTGTAAGACGGCCGAATAGCGGTACGCGGCGAAACCAGCCGGGCAACCTCCACCGCTCGGCGCTGCCGCTCGGCGCTCAGTTCGTGTCCTCTCGCTGTACACGACGGTTGCGATCGTGTCGGCGTCGTCCCACGTTCGCGTCTCGCGAAAACAGAAACAAAAGAAGAAAAAACCGGGAGAAAGAAAGCGGAGAGACCGAACGGACTGTGCCGCGCGAGAAGGAAGAAACGCGTAGTGCGATTCGATAAACAAACGTCGGGACAGTAACGTAGTACGGTTTCCGTCTGTTTTCCCGTCTCGTCGGAATCTCGTCCCGGAGTAAGGAACGCGAAGCGCTCCGAAGGTGTCCCGTCTGTACGTCGCGCCGGTCACTTCGCAGTGAAGTAGTCTGCAGTGTGAAAGTGGTGATAATCCAGTGCGCGTCGAACGTCGTGGTATCCGGTCGTGTCGTTCGTACGCGACGCGAACTATCCTCGGGTGCATTCCTCGGGTGATCGTACGTAGTACGGCGCAGCGATTCGCGACGCTACACCGGAGTGGCGTGCAAGGGAGAGCGAGCGAGCGAGAGGGGGAGGTTGGCGAACGTGAGCGAGAGACAGCGCGAGAGAGGAGCGCGTACGCTCTCTCCCTCCCCGTCGCGTCGCGCGCGCGGTGCACCGCGCCGTCCGTCCACCTTTCGCGTTGCCGCGAGTGCACGGGATAAAATGGCGCTTGCTTTCGTCCGTGCACCTCTATCGACCGTGACGAACTGCTCGGCGGAATCGCGTCGGCATCGCTCGCCGCGGCCCTTCTGAGGGAACCGAACGTCCGTCGTCGTCGTCGTCGTCGTTCCCCGTCGCGTTCCCCGATCGTCGACGCCGTCGTGACCGTCGTGCCCCTTTCCTCATCGTCGCCGTGCGCCGGGGTACCGTGTGTATGCGCGAGTGTCGGATCATCGGGAGCTGTCGCGGTCGCGGCGATTTCGGAGCGGAGCGAATCCGGAGTGAGTTCTAGGTGAGTCCAAGTAGGTATCATCCTGCGATCCGCGTCTCGTGACGCTGACGATGCCCGGGAGGGATAAATTCCTAACGGGCAAATTGTGTGTTTTACACGTTTTGCTTTTCATGTGCGTGCAGATGGCAGGGAGACGGTCTCGCGATGATAATTCGCTACGGCCTAAGGTATCGGAAGCGAGTATCGCGATAACCTAGCGTTAATCTGTGACGTCCCCGAGGGTAGCCTGCGGATATCGCGCGGGGCAGAGATTTCGTGGAACTGCAGCTTATGCGCGAGCCGTTACACGAGTCTGGATGCATCGCGGCGGAATCGCGAGACAATCCCGCGATACTCCACGGGGACTCGCGTAACGGCGAGATATTAACGATTGGTACACGGTGAAAGGCATTAATTTGCCTCTCTCGTTCGTTCGACCGTTCTGTGGATTCCGATTCCAGCGCTTTTCCTCGCGTTCCCTCGTCGTTGCACCACGTTTATCGTGGAAAAAATTGAAAAAGTCATAAAATGATTCGAGAGTATTTTACCTGAACAATCGAAATGAACGAGCGAATGCATTTAATGAACTTCTTCCTGAATTCTCTTCGAAATTCCTTCAACTTCTTTCTTTTTTACGAATTAAACGAGATATGCTTTCGTATAATTGATTCATTGTATATTAAATTTTTAATTATTACGATAACTGGTGCTTAATGATATTTGTCGTCTCGTAAAGTCTGAAGATTCTAAAGGTCACGTTCAGTCGATTATTCCAAATCTATTTAGGTATCACATCTCTTGAATCGTGTAAAATATTCATAAGGAATATGTGTCGAAACGTGCGGTATTTTAATCGTAAAAGTTACTGAGAATATAAAAAATAATTGACGAAATATAAAATAAATAACGAAGAAAACCCGATATTTTGCGGTCGGTTTATTAAAGAGAAAAATATCCGGGAAGGGAAGCGGTCGATGCTATGCAAAGAAATTTTGGGGTGGCGAAGGTCGCCCAGCGACACGCGATATATCCGCGTGTATACATAGGTAATACGCGTGTGTGCACAGGCGAGCACGAGCGTAAAGTTTTCGCACGCGCCCAAACGCGCCGAGGAACGCGCCTTCGGCTTAGCGCGGCGCACAAATACGCGCGGCGTCTACCACACGGAAAATGACAGGACACGACGTGTTTGAGCTCGACTCTACGCGCAAATATTTTACGCGGGCAAACACTCGCCGCGACGGATCGTATCGTTTCCTCTTACTCCCTCGCGGCCCGCGCGCACGACGAGAGGATTTTCTTCCTCGTTCCGTTACATAATCCATCAAACGTCAAAACGGTTCCGCGCTGGGCCATTCTACCGAGTGGTTTAAGATTACCGTGTGTCCACTTTATCTAATTTTTTGTACGACGTAGTAAATCCTCCTTCCGTATCTTCTTCGAGATTAGGGTCACACAAACATTACCAGCAATTTCGTCTTGTATAATAATCGTTATCGTAAATTTTTTAATTTCTTGACTATGGGTTGTGTTGGTACTCGCAATAAAGACTGTAAAGTTCAAACATCGATCCCGTTATGTTTCAGTAAATTGACTTTACTTTAGATATTTATATTCACACGATTTTGTATATCATATTATTTGTCAAAACATTCCGTGCTATTTAATCGTTTAAATTTCGAAATAAATCACAATATTATAAATGAGATACAAACACACATATGATCAATTTTACTCGAAAATGTGATGCACGTACGTCGTCCATATCGACTAAAAATTGTTGACCAACTTAAATTCCAATAAAGCCACGTAATGGACGTAGAAAACGATCGTAAATACTCGAGAGATCGGTCGATGGGAAATGAATTTTCGTGACGCGATTACAACGAATATCGTCGACGAGCAAACCAATCGTTATCGCTCGGCTGACAATTAACATTTCGCTAGATAGGAAGTGAGGTAATTCTTTGGCCAGTAGATAAAAAAGGGGTACCTCGGTTTTTCTACCTGTTGTTGGCTCGGTCAGGTAACGTGGATCCTGTACACGGAATTTACCTCGAGTTTGGCGAAACGTGTCATGTTTTCAAATGTAACTGAATCGTAGTAACAATGTTTTTCCACCAATGACAGCCGCGCTAAGCGCGAAACAGTTAGCCACATGTGGTGGAAATGTACTCTAGTCCAAAATTCACGTGTCCTTCGAAACAGCGAACACTGTTTTGAAAATAGCCAACCCAGAGTCTCGATAATTTATATATATTAATATACTATGAATATACTATTAATATACTATTAATTATATTATTAATTTAGATTTAATTTTGAACTAAATTATTCACTTTTATTTATGCTGACGCAACTGTCTTTTTGAATTGTGCTTTAAAAATTCTAAGGAGAAAAGATAATAAGGAAAAGTATAATAGTTGCATGAACAAATATCGAAAGCATTTTTTTGCGAGATCGTTATCTCGATTCTTTTTTGCAATTATGGATGCTGCTTTTATAGATGACACTTTTACATCTTCAGATATGGTACATGTATTTCAATGAAACAACTTTTCTGCATTTTACATTCATAAAATTTCTGTTTCCGGGGGAACACATGTAACAATGAAAAGCGTGCAATTATTTAACAAGCTCGCAAAATGTTCTCTTCGTTTTACAAAATAATCCCAGCGCTAAGGGGCTAAACAGAGAAAGTATGTCCGGCACGCAAAAATAACGACAATCTAGTTTATTAACCATTAACCCGTCTATTAACCATTATACTCGTAACATTTAGCGGCTCGCATGCAATATCGTGCTCTCGCGCGTAAAACACGACAGTTTCAAAACAGTTTCCGCTTCGTTCGCAGGCGTGTGTTGAAGTAGCGGTGGCCTCGTTTTGCGATATAATCGTATAATCGATTTGGTAATGACTGAACCGCCCCTCGCGATCCGCAAGTACGTTCGAATCGCAAGAAAACAAGATTGATAAAACAAAGTGAAAATGCCGTTGCATTTCCTAAGCGCCAAATGTATATGCATATTTCAATCCTTAAATGCTCTAACTGTTATCTTATTCATGTACAGTAATCATTTCACACAATTTATTTTTTATATATTTTTTATGTCACTTAAAATCTTTATTCTTTAAACTTAGATATTCATATTACATCTCGTTATATCTAATGCAATAATCTTAATATCACTTGTACGTATTTCGTAATCTGATAAATTGGAGTAAATGAAGTTTCCAGGAATGTATACGTACATAATGTTTTTAATATATGCTATATATGCATGTCGTAGTATAATTACACAAAAGGTATAGTTAAACGACTTTAAACCCCAAGGGAGGCATCGGAGGGTTATTCGCGCATGCACGTAGAATATAGGCACCAGCAGCGACTTACCTCGTGTCCCTTGTTTTCCCTCGTATTTACAGCGACGTGACTCCAAAGCTTACGCAATTTCATAAATGAATCGACCCGCTTCCGTCATTAGAACGTAATTCCATTTTCGGCGTCTCTCCCCTTTTACCAGCTCGCCCACGATTAGCCTCAATTCGTTGTATAACGTATAAAGACCGCTAATTTGTCCCGTATCTTCTTTCGTCTCGTCCCAGACGCGTCTACGGGCTACCGTCTTTCATATGTCGGAATTGTCGAACACAGCGAGAGAGATAAAGAAAGAGACAGAGAGAGAGGGAGGGAAAATGTCGCCAGCAACGTGAGAACGAATCCTGAGTGTTTGTCTCCGTGCTCGTGGTGCTATCCGGTCGTCGAGATCTTGTCTGATAATCGTCGGCGGACCGTTAGACGAAAACGATCGCGAGCCCCGCTGAGATATCACGTTGCCCCCCTTTCCAGATCTCCCCCTCTTCTCCTCATCTCGCTTTGCGTATGTACTTACGCTCCCAGGGGCGAATCTGCGTGGAAATTAATGAAACCTAAGCTTCAAGCTGTCAAGTGACCTCATAAGGCATCTTTGGAACCCGGGGCGAAATATTATCCCCTCGTTTTATTTTAATGGAAAGAATTAACGCTATAATCCGAGATTAGGACGAATGATTACTAACTAATTGTTATTAGACGTATCGTTGTGCCGATTTTGCCTGGCTTCGTTGTCACATGCGAGTCCCAGAGCGCGCCTAGACGCGAGAAGGTCCACGTGGCCTTGCAGAATAATTTTCTTCGCGAATATAAGTGTATTCGCCGACGTCTTGAAATCACGCGTTATGCTAACGTTATGTTTGCGCACGTTCTAGAAATGATTAGTCCCCAGGCCTCGAAGAGTTCTCGTACTTCACTGCGCGCTCCTGAGAGGCAATCTCATCGGCGCGGCGAGGATCGGAGCAATTAATTATGATTACTGGTATTATTAGAGACGCGTACTGGCGTGTCTATCGGCGCTCGACGCGTCTGCGTGTGCGTGCGTTGGTTCGTTTCGCGGCACGCTGACTCGACCCGTTCGTTCGACACGTACATCACTCTCGCACACTCGTTCGCGCACTCGCCGCCTGGTGTAATTGCATCGTGAAAGTGTTACAAAGCGATTCCCGTCGGCTCTGTGAAAACGCGTCGCGTTGCGTCGCCTCGCGTCGTCGCCCGATCGAGCGCACCGCCGCTGTAGATGTAGTGAAAGTAGTGCAACCACCTGGCTCGTCCTTTGAAAACCTGCAACCCGTACGTGCATACCTTCGGCATGCGCGCGCCAATCTAGTCCCGCGAGTTGGCGTTCGACTTCTTAAACATTCCGAAGGAAAAATTTGTTCTCTCGATGAAGAGCTCGACCGAAAAACAGACACAAGTCGTGGAGAATCAATGCGTTCTTTTTTAATCTGCTTTTGTCGAAGATTCTTCTTCTAAAGTTTAAGCTGTAGAAATTACACTATAAAAAATACACTATTATTATAATAATTTTATTTATTTATACTAATTCTATGAATGTTATATTAGATATTATTGTACATCGTTGTATGTAATGAGCATCATTGCTTTTTGTATCATCTATTTTAGTTTTTCATTTTTTTTTCATGTTTTTAAGTCTCTAAAAGGGTCAGATAAATCCAGTGAAATAACAGTGGTTTTTCGAAAATCCCGAAACAATCCGGGATTATACGGGGCATTAAGGAAGTTCCACAAAACCTTGAAATGCGTCGTCATGGACAAGCTGGTCGATTATAATCTCGCTTTACATGTCCGACCACGCCGACAGGTCCTGCTGCAACCGCGCGTAATCTCGCTCGCTCATCTAGGATCTAGGGTTACCTGGTGGTCGTCGCCGACAACTGAGTGCACGTAGTTCGAGCGCATTGTGCGCGTGTGCATCTCGGGGAATATTACTACATTCGCGAGCGTTTCCATTTCGACCAGACGCGGAAAATACTTATGAGGCGAGATAGAATCTCGGAGATCGTCGCGTCATATCGCATTGCGTTGCATCGCTTCCGACGAACGTGCCCGTGAAAATTCAATTTTCCGAGTTTCAGCCTCTCGACCGACTGGTTATTTATATTTATGAAGACTTTAGTATCATTTCTCCATCTCTCTTAACAATATACTACTGCCTACGAAAAATGATTGTACTCCTAATATTCATAACTGCGATATTTTAGCAACTTTTGTTTGAAAATTTGTCTCCAATCGATCTTCAAATACTGGAAACATCTCTTTTTATTATATTTGGATAAAAAGTGCTGTATTTTTGCACCGAAGTGATGCATGCGTAATTCAAAATAATAATTTCTTTTTTTTGTCTGATTGCAATTTCTAAAAAACCAACTTGTGATTGCGATTTTTTCCGAAAACATGTTTTATATTTATTTCGGAAAAGAAAGACATTATCAAGCATTGTTACAATTTAATACGTGTAAGCATTATCTGTGCGCGTCCGTACATTTATTACAGTCATCAGATACAACTCGAACGATTAATTACACTCCTGATCACGTTGCTAATCCTCGTCGTTTAAAATTGTACGCCACGGCCGCTCACGGTGATCTCAGTGCGCGCTGAAGATCGTTAGATCTTTTGTGGATGATTGATATCGGGGATTTCTTCATGGCCGTTTAAACGAGACGAATAGAAACGTTACCTTATCTGCTTACGAGAGAGTCGACTAGACATCCAATGTGTTTCCGAGATGGCCACGTCTTCGCTCTTTAGTCTACAAATTACGTGCGATACGAGATTCTCGTATAAGCTACTGGAATTTTTAATGGAGCCTCAGCTATTTGCATACTTCCGTGACATCTGCCACGGATTGACTTACTACCTCGTATCGAGCGACACGTACGCTTATACAAGCGATGACGAAATTGATAATTATTCCGCTGGAATTAATAAACAAATCCCCGTTAGAAAGATCGACGGGGGATTTTCTTTATTACCATCTAAAGCAAAAATATTTGTCGTGATCACGCTCGAAGATTAACGCGATTGTCTCGATATTCCCGACGGCGTTTGAGCACACGATTTTTCTTAATGTTCGCTTTCGATATCAAATTTCTCTTATAAAACACCCGGGCGTACCCATCGTGCATACATCGTTAACGAGCCGACGACTGCGAAGAAAAAGAAGAGTCAGTCAAAAGAGAAAGAAGGTACCGGCCGTTACGTAATTTTGATTTATTCGCGAGCTTTACTCACGGAGTTACGAGCATCGAAAGAGAGAGACGTTAATTTTTCGGTTTTTATATACAGCGTGTCGAAACACGGGGCGTGAGTTACAGCCGTATTCATTCGTCCGTCCGTTCGCTGGACCACGATCTCTCAGGCGGTGGAAGTCGTTCGAGTCGCGGGGCAACGACGGCCATCGATTCCAGGGAGATATCGAACAACGATCGGGAGTCTAGTCGAGAGCACCTGTGTGATATAGTAATAATAATTACAACGGTATAACTCGCGCGCTGGGTTTGCGAAACTCCCCGTGGATATCGCGACACCGCGCACCACGGGGTGAAAGGTCTCCCCACCTAGATATCTGTAAGAAGCTTATCGCATGTCGCGTCCCCGCGTATACGTATATATCTGCACATAACGTACGTATGTTCGCTCGGATGCAAAATCGGACAGTGAAATTATTAGGAATTCACGGATGGTTTATCAATGACGGGCGATTTAATTAAAACGTTCGGGCGGACACCTTTCACGATCGCCGATATTCCCGTGGCCGTCGATATTAATTTGCGAAATCGGCCGCGAGACAAATGTTTTCGTCGACCTAATTGTTCGACGCTCGAGCGCTTTATAAGCGGATTCTCGCGTGGTCAGTTCACATTTACATACATTACACGGCACGTACAACGACGTCGAGGACGACGGATACGAATGTCGGTAAACGTTATCTTCGATTTTTTCGATAGACCGCCTTATTCATACTTTCTCTCGCGCCGATAATCGCCAACACCGAGGGGGATAAAAACGATCGTTATCATCTTTGCGAAAGAATCATTCGTCACCCCAGCCAAGTGCGAGTAAGATCGACGGGAGGGAGAAACGGTGCTCTTCTTTTCGCCCATGAATTTCTCGCGAGGGTAAACGCGGTTTCATTGTGTCCACGTGGCCGACCGCTTTAACTTTCTGCTTTAACGATCGACACGCGCATCCCTTTAATAATGATTACTGTGATCAAAAGCATTGTGTGAAGAAGCATTTACGCCTAGACAGAACACACAATTGCAAGTTGTTAGGGTCAGTTAGTTTTAGCGAAATATTTTTTAATCTTATATTCGGTTATTTTATTCCCTTTAAACAAATAATCTACACTTCTTTTAGCGTCTACTTTTTTTTAAAGGGCAGCGGGAAAAAAGCGGAGTTAAATCAATTAAGAAGGAAATGAAAGTAGATTTAGGATACCTAGAAGTGATAAATTTTAAAACTCGGACTTATCTTCCTCTTAAATGAGAGACGAAAAATAACGATTTCGCGATAAATTCGGCGAAAAAATATTCGACTCTCGTCTCTCGTCGAAACGAAGATCCGATCGCCGATTCAGGGAGGGCCTTGCGTTGCATTATTATTCGATAGCGGTTCTAGAGGGGGAGAGCTCTTTTGGTTGGTAGGTGAAGAATAAATTTCGCACTGTCACTGGAGGAGATAAATGTGGCAACCGTCGCGACGAATCGAGAAGTCTGACTCGATTATCGATATCGATTTCGCGGCCCTTCGCACCACGCACGTAACGGTGCGATCCTTTTTTTACATTTTAATCCTCTGGTATCATTTCGACGGATGGAATTTTGGGAATTGTCGTAAATTCAAGAACAACAATAAATCTTCGAAGAAAAACTGACTTCATTCTAAAATTCGTCTGAAATACATTAAAGTACTACCCAAATTTTCCACTAAAAATATTGACATTTATTAGATATGTTTATGTTTATAATAAAAAAGGCAGCATAAAAAAATCATATCGTTATAAAAGAGGGCAGGACTTTTCGTATCAAATTGTAATGGGACACGTACGACTTATTAATGACGAAAGGATGAAGGCCGGAAGAATCGTATTTTCTGAAAAAGTCGGCGCCAACGAAAATACCCTACAGGACAAATTACCGGCGATAATTACCAGGATTTCGTTCATTTCGGGGGGTGATGGATCTAGGTTTATTTTCTTGTTGACGGCTCGCCGTTGAATAGAAGAGTTTCGCCTCCTCCGTCCGTCCGCTGCTCGAGTTTCATGGGAATCTGGCCAATGGTCTCTACGAACCTTTCTTGCGCGCGTTGCGTCGCGCATATGGCCGCGTTTTTTTTTTCTTTTTCCTTACCGGCGACGGGCCATTTTTTGGGAAGTGGGCGTACCTCTTTCCGGTTTTCGGTCCATTGTGTTCCGTCCTGCCTGCTTCTCTTCGCTCGCTCGCCGAGAATGCGCCGACGTTGCACTCGCGCGAGCGCGTGCAGGCACAGGACCGGATTATCCCTACCTGTTCCTGCCATGCACGCACGTATATAGATGCCCGCGCCTGCCGTGGTACGCGGCGTTTTCTATACGTCGTACGGGAGAGGTATTTTCGCGTTGGAACACACGCGGCAACTCGTTTCGCTCGACACCGCCGCGATATGGCGATGATTAAACTCGAAAAGCTGAATCCGCTCTCGCAAAATATCCGTATCTAGTATTGAAATTGATATAAAATCAATTTTATTTTTTTTATATCAATTCCTGAATATAAAAATTATGATAATACTTAAACATATCTAGATTTTTGTTATTCTCGGAGAACGAATTCTTAATAATTATCATCGGTAATTTATCATACAAGAGTACTTTCTCGCTTTTCTCAAACAGTACTTTTTCGATCTTAATCTTTTCATCGTTAACGAGTCATATATGCCATGTAGAAAAATTATAGAATAATTATTCAAACAATTATTAACACATTTGCTAGATATTACAATGCGTGTTGTCAAAGAAAAGTTTCATGCGATACAATTAATTTCTTCACATAAACTTAAATACCAATCTCGCCGTCTTGACGTTAGCAGCTTATCGATCTATTAATCGCGATCACAAGCGCGTGACATTAGGCCCGAGCTGCCATAAATCACGTATCTTGGCATCTTTACGCGAACCTAAGCTTTCGAGCTTTAAAGTTTTATTGCGCGAGCGCGCACACGTTCGAGCGATCGCGCTCCGCTTTCTGAATTTTCCAATAAAAAGATCGCTGAGTAATGTATATAACGCTCGAGCACAGTCGTTGAACCGGAAAGATTTAAACGGCTACCTATTTATGCCGTCTATGGTTAATAGTAGCGCACTGCCAACAGCCAACCGGCCTAACTGTTCAGTGGCAAATAGATATTGAAGAATGACGACAGCGTGCCGCATTTTGATGAAGGATTCCGCGCGAGAGGGACGTGGCCACACGAGATGGTAGAAACCGTTAGAACTAGTGCTTCTCTCCTTCTTCTCTTCCTCCTCTTTCTCCTCTTTCTCCTCTCGGCCTTCTGCTCGCGCGCGCGAACGGTTATCTCGTCGAGAGGATCAAAAGATTCGGGTCGAGGTTAATCTCTACCTCCTCGTCGTCCGACAGGCACCTGCGATTAATTTCGTATCTTTTCTTCCAGTTCCTCGATATTCTTCTCCCCGTCTTTCCTTCTCGTTTCCACCCTCTCCCCCCCTTCTTGGACACGCGATTTTCGAGAAAAGGGATGAGAAACGCGTTCGTGATAGTCGAGGACGGGGCTCCAATTTACCTCGACTCTCGCGCATCTTAATATCCTGTAATTTCGCGCGTAAATATTTACCATAAGAATATCCGCTCGAGCGGGATTCGCAACGACGGGGCATTTTTTTTCACCTTCGCGCGCGATTATTTTCGCGATCGATAAAGAGCATTCTGTTCCCGTTGTTCGTCGTACGCGCGAAGAGAATCTCGCTCGTCGCTTCCTCTTCCGCGCTCTCTAGCTGCCGCTCGCTTTGCTCTGTAAGCCCCGCCGAATGTGCAAATTTACGGATCAAACGGCACGTTAATCGATCCTTACGACATCGGGGCCCCGAGTTCGCCGCGCCGTATGTTTGTTCGGGATCTTTATTCGCCGCTGGCTCCTAGTTTGCGCCGTCTATCGCGATGAAAGGAGCTAGAAGGATCTAAAGGCTTTCTGATGCTCCGTCTCCGTTTCTCCCTTTTTATGATCGTGCACGTTTGATGTGTAACGTGTGTCAGTTTCCCCTCCTCGCTCTCTATCTCTCTTTCTTTCCTCCTCCTTGGCTGGACCTTCCGAGACTCTGCTGCCTCGGGAGAATCCTTGGCTAAATATTTGACGTGCGAGAGCGCGCCAGCTGCGACGGGATTCCGAAACGCCGAACAAACGACTGGGGATCGGCAAAGATACCGTTCATTATGAAATTCCACCTGGTAATCAGAGGACAGAGACTCCACCCTTTGCCAGCGCAATGGATCGAACTCTTTTTAACAAATCGCTGACAATAACACTATTGTGTTTGATTTTAGCAACATTATTTTATCATTAGCAACATTAGAAAGATAAGCGAAAAATTTATCAATTTCTTTTTCCAGATGTAAATTTACAGAATAGATAGACGTTAACAAAGTTTTTTTATTTAATTTTGATCTATGATTAGTCCAGTGATATTTCTGCCAAAAGATGAATTATCTATTTAAAAAAGATTCACGCGATATCTGATATATAGAAATCAATGACTATGTGCAGCTAATCGAGTTGGAATACACGGCCTGCATAATCGATGTATCTCGAAAAGAGAGCGTCGTGGCGGGAGCGTCTTTTGAGAAGAATAGCGAGCGATTTTGCCGAAATTTCACGGTGTTTAACCAATCGCCATAGTCCGTCACCTGCCCAGTGGCCGAATGGCGTGTGAGAAAGCATCGTTTAACGCACAAACTCGGTAAAGCAGATAGTTTTCCTTTGTCAGTAGGACGCGCGTGCACTGTCCGGAAATATCATCGCTCTTGGTTAGAGAGATGCCAGCCTCGGAGTGTATGTACGTGTATCGCATCTGAGGCCTTTATGCCTCGACGTAGGACACCTGGGGTCTCTCTCTCTTTCGGAGACGACACTGCCGATTCGACACCTCGCCGTATTGAAAGCCGTTGTCCGTTCGCTCGTGTAAAAGCCGATCGGAAATAAAGAGAGGGCGGGTCAATTTGTCCGCACGATTTGGAGAGCTCATGGGGTGAATTGCGCCATGTAACGTTCTCCTGCTGAGAACAAATGCCATATAACGCCGTCATATTGAAGCTTCAGTTAACACGAGATATATAGCGATTATCGATCGTGTGCGATTTTAACCATCCCGATACTAATGTGTTCTCCAGGTCCACGATTCTTTCGTTTTTCTGAACACTGTCGAATTTGTGCTGTCCAAGATATGCTTTATTTTGTAAATTTAATAAGAATTTTTAGACAAATACCTAAATTGTGAAAGAAGATTGGATTAGGAAAATAAAAAAAAATAATACTTTCTATATAAAATATTTAGACTGATATTTTTCATATTAAAAGGGTTTCTATATTCGTGATTTCTGTTAAAAGGATTACAATAGGCTCGTCGATATCGTTATAGAAATGAAGCAAGAAATGCAATTGCGCATAAATTGCAATACCAGGCATTCTTAATTAGAATTCATCAAGAGATAGATTTATCGTTTACCTTTATCCCGTCAAACAATGGTTTGAGAATGATTCTCGAAGTCGAGCATCGGTATTAGAGATAGATTGATATCTCATTACCACGAGTTTTCTCAGAAACGGTGACTCAACTTTTGTATCGCGCATCGTGGCATTATTACTGAGAAACCGACATTACAAAGTAACCAGATCCTTATCATGTTTATTATCATTAATATTGCGAAAGATCAGAGAAAAAGTGAGAAATAGTTCGAAGAAGAAACGATTAGATCGATCGCGATATTATGCGCACTCTCGTCTTTTTGGGTTTATCTGCGGACTGCCTGCGTGATGCAAAAGTGGGTTAAGTCAATATTCGAAGGGAGGCGATTTAAAAAATCGTATTTATCGAATTTTTCTTTGATCTACGCATTATACGCTTCTCTTTTCTTTGTTTCTTTCTTCCTGTCTCATTCTTTTTTCTGCAATGTCTGATAAATCCGAACGAGCTTCCGATGATTACGATAACGGCTTGTTTATCGAAAAGCAGTTCATAAGGGGTTAATGATTCAGACCTCGGAAATCGTTTAAAGAAAGAGAGAAAAATATATAACGCCTATTTATGCGTACTTACGCGAGAGAGAACATATACATCCCGATGCTATTTAAATATGCACGTGCTTTCGTCGTCTTATCGTGATAACGGTACCCGCATCCCTCTCCTATTTGTTCAATATAATTATTGCGTGATCGAGGTTTTGCATCGAAGAAATCTCGACGCTTCGTTAAATATGATTTATGAATGCCGTTATCATCGCGTCACGATTTACGCGTAGGCGCGTAAAAGCGCGTACGTGCCGAGGAGTCCGCGACTGCACGAGAAGTCCGCGACATTTTACTTGAAAAAGAATTATTCGCCGATGATTTATTTTTCATGAATAATTCGATCTGATATTTATAGCGAGTCAGTTATTTGGTCGCGTCGATCGTGCGTGTCGACAATATAAGAACCTTACAGCTGTAAAAAGCTGCTACCTTTGAATTATTCGTTATAAATAAGGGGATTAAAATCTGCCGGGAGATTGTATTTTTCGAAATCGCATTTGCACGTATGTGAGCCATTTTTGTAAATGAAAATAGGGTAAATGCCGATTTAGGTAATGTCTGCTAGTATTTCAACCAATGTCTATTTTTGCGTAGTCGTTCAATTTTTTTTATTCTCTTATATCAATACTTTATGAAAAATTTATTTGGGCTGGTTAGATTACAAAGATACCACAAAAATCCGCTTGAAATTCCAGAAGTATTCCTCATAATGAAAGAGGTTAAAATGATACAAATAATAAAAAATAATTGAAATAATTTCAACAGTGTGATAGTAACATTATTATTGCATATTGTATATGCTCATTTATTATCAAAAGAGGATCTCTCTACCTAATGCGTCACGAAATCAGTGTACAAATCCTTAATTAGCGGTTTTACTCCTCGATTAGTTTCGACAGACGGGGGATCCTTTGTACGTGTCGACAAAGTGAAACGCTTAATCGGCATCCGAGTGGATCCTCTCGAAAATTGAGAAATCAGGAGCGTGCGTACGAGAAGAGCGTGCGCACGCCGTATGCGTGTTTTCCCCCCCTTTCCTCCTCTCTTCTTGATGTCCGTCTGGGCTGGGTTATATACGGAGAACACGTCCACCTTTCCTCCCCTATCGAGCGGCTACATTAGCCTTTGTAGATAGCGTTAAGTGCTCCTGAGTATATCCAGGCCCGCCAATGCCGGCGGATCCAGCTGTCTCGGTATATATCGGTACGTGCGAGTTCCACATCACACGAGCCCGGGTGCCCGGCTCGGCGACGATTACTAGTGACTCCGAAATCGCTTCCTTTTTGGACACCGCACATTACTCAAACACGATCGGTGTCGCGTCGGGAGATTTCGCTCGGGAGATCGTTCGTCCGGAAGATCAAGAAAATAATTATCCTAATTTTTACGGAGTAGAAAATTGCCGCAGGTCACATATTAGCACATATCAGCATTTTATTAATAAAAACTAAATTTATTCTTATGAGACATATATGCACATTTGAAAAAAATGCATTCTTGATCGTCTAATAATAAATGACTAAAGTATCGATGAAGTATCGAACGATAGGAATAACAGAGTCTGCGTGGAATTATTCCTTGATTCTTTGTTTGATGGGTTTCTTAAAAAAAAAAATTGCGCATCTCTCATCGGGAGATTTTCTTTGAAATCGCACGAATCATCAGAGGACGCACTCGCGCGCGAAATCACTAATTATCGCTTTCTGGTAGGAATAATGGTGATTACGCTCGTTATAATTTCTAGCGAGAGTACGGGACTTTTTATTTTCGCCTCGACTCGGCATCGGCGCGTTCTCTCGCGCGCGAGTCATTAGTATTGCTCGTCCCGACATTAGTGCTCCGATAATACGCGCGCCGAGAGACTCGGCCGCGCGCGAATGTACCAATTATTGAGCTTGAATGAAAAATGGACGAATCGCGCGAGAAAGATAGCAGCCACTCCTCCGGAGTTAGAGAGTATAATCTCCGCCATCCGAACGGATCGCGCACTTTTCTCGTCATTCGTGCGAGACGCGACATTTCGGTGGACGAGCGACCGCTCGTTTTCTTTTCTCACAATCTGTCTGAAAGGAGGTACATACTCGTCTCGCTCTACCTGGACTTGGGTAAGCGCGAACTAATAATTTGTCTCTCGCGCCGCGATCCGTAACGAGTGGAAGTTAGTAAAACATAATGACATGTCGGGGTATCAAGTAAAACGAGATATACGTGTCACGCATCGGACTGTAATCTTGTATGTAAAACAGCTCGCCATTGTACACGATGTCCCCGTAGTTACGAGAGAGTCTACGAACGAGATCCTCTTCCCGCCTCAGGGCGACCGCGATTCTAACAGCGTCCAGGCGCGATGATGCGCACCTGATCAACGATCCGCGAGCGATTTTTCATTTTTGCGCGACGATCTTCCTCCCTTGCGAAGCAGCCAGGGAAGCTGCTCAAATCTAGCCAATGAATAATGAGAGCGTTTGCTAAGAAAATAAAATGAGCACGAAAGGGAAATAAAATCTAGAAGACCAAAACGGATTCAATGCTTAAAATGATTCTCGGCACCAAAATATCTTCGTATATCATTGCTTTTTTATGCGTCTTAAGATGCGCGTGACTCTGGAACTTGATAGGAGGATTCTCTGTATAAAACGCCTATCTCGAGTTTGTATGTCGAAAATTTGGACGGTTGCGTGCATGAAACGCGCGTGCAATGAAAACAAACGGCGGGTGGTGTACGGCGAGAAAAATCGTGGAGGCACGACAGGACTCGTAAAAGTCTCGGTAAAAGGTCGTAAAAACCATACCCGGACGGCGCTAAAATCGTAACGACGAGTCCACGAGCTATGGCTTTGACGATCGACCGGTCTCGTCTTTGCTTTCGTTTGTGCTTTAATGAAAGAGAGAAAAGAATCCGCGTGAAACGGCGCGGTTCGAGCGGAACGCACGATTTAGTCGGATATTAAAAAGCGCAATTTCAGTCACGTCGAATTCTCTTGTCGTCAAAAATTTAATCACCTCTCCTCGTCATAATTACATTCAAATATTACAGATACTTGAAATTTACGTAACAACACAATATAATATTTTACGTACACGCAACGAGATATAATTGTATTTATGAATTATATTTAAAATTGAAATATATGAATAAATGGAATATGGATAAATATTTTCATAATGCAAAAAGTCATAACGCCGTTTTGCGTCGCGTCGCATACTTTCAGATTACCTCGCCGCCATCTCGCTGTCGTTGTGGCGCATTGATTTTTTTTTTTCCATCGCTTTTACAACTTGGACGTTACAGATGCATCAGCTTCCTGGATGCACGTTAAAAGTGTCCTTTACAGCGCTCCTGGGACGGTGCGGCGCGACTGGTGCGCGCGTATACACATCTGTGTGACCAGAGGCAATTCGAACCACGTATACGCGATCACTCCCCGGCGACTCGGTCTATTTTCGAAATTCCATCCCCCTCGGCCAGCGTCAAAGTGCACTCTCATGTAGCGCATTGCCGTTACGATTACTTTTCCTTCTCGTTCCAGCCTCGTTTCTTCCTTAAACGCGCACGCGAGCATCGCGACTCGCGCGCTAATCGGAGAAATCTGGCATCGTACCTCTGCGCGCTTATTCCGTAACCTCTTAAGGCACGCAATTCAAACGTATGCGTGTTTCGCAAATCTTACAATTATCGTTATAACGAAGATTATTGATTTAGCTTTTATACGATGCTTTTTTACATGATATTTTCAAGGCGATTCAGCTGATGAATTCATGCCGCTATGATATAAAATGGATAATTATTTTGTTAAATATTTATTAAGTATGTATTGAAAAATAACGTATAAAATATTTAAAACTTTTTAGTTTAAAATTGTGGGAATGCATTGACCCATCTCGTTTTTCCCGATTTCCATCGAACTATGCAAATATAACTCTCGTTCTCCCGATTAATTAAACTCCCTATCTCCGACTCCGATATCACAATGAATCGATTTATTTCTTTTTATACTCAACACGCGCTCAGAACGCGATACAAGTTCGGCGTATAACCTCCTGGGTATCTCCAAGGAATTTTAAAAGAACCGATTTGTCATAGTTTCCGAGAGCACGAGCTCGGTCATCGATCCTCGTAATTGGGGGAGGCACGTATGACGCGGAAGAAAAACTGCCTGGGAAGAGGAAGGCCGGTTTGTTCTATCGGCAATTAAAAATTCGTACATCTCGCGCCGACCGGGCTACTAATCCCAGGCCTCGATTAATTATCGCTTGTGGAGTGCGTTTCATTGTCAGGATTATTCTTTCGCGGAGGTCATTACACCGTAGGGCCGGGAAAGGCAAAGGCCAACTTGGAAGAATGGGCGCGAAGAGAAAAGGAACGTTTCGAAAAGTCCACTCTACCGTAGGCGCGAAATTGCGCGGAAAGAAAGTGCCCGGTAACCGAAGGTTACCTTCGAATCCCGTTCAAGGTGTACGAGATGTCTGTCTCGCTCGCTTGTACCGTTAATTCGGTACGACGCAGGTCGGACATCGCGATATAATAATTAATAATTATCGAGATAAGAATATATAATCCCGCGTTATACTCTCTCTTAGGTGCACCGGTGAAACGAGAGAACGGCGAGCAAGGATCTTTCGACAGCGCGCAGATTGTAATCGCGTTATCTTGAGAGGCGAGTTTTTCTTTTTTTTTTCGCTTTTATGCCTGATTTAGCCATTCGCCACTCGCGCGCGCGCCTCTCGATATCGATCTCTCGTGTATTGCGCGGATCATAAATTAATATATAATGCATCGCGTACTTTCACGAGACGCGCGCGCGACTTTCGATGGCTCGTTAACTCGCCTCGGTGGAACGCCGAGAGAGGAGAACGCCGGCCGATGGAAAAAGCAGACGGGAGAATCGCGCACGGTGTACACGCATGCACGCGTCCCTTATAGCGGACAGAAGGAAAGAGAGAGAGAAGCATATTGTAGTGTCCGTGCATTAGCGGGACTCCGGCACGGCCGAGTATATCATTAAATATGAGAGCCGCTGAGTCGGGAGCAGCTCGATCCTTTCTTTTTTCGTTTCCTCGTCGTTCGTCCTCCGTTCTCCGCGCGTTCTCCGCCTAGCTCCTCTCTCTCTGTCTCCCTCTCTCCCCTCGTCGTTTCTGCGCCTTTTTCTGCCCTCTCTTCCTCTTCCTCCGTCGCTGCGTTCCAGCATCTCTTCTCTCTGACCGACGACTCGCCTCCCTTACGTCGCTCGCCCTCCTCACCCGTTTCCCTCCTTCACCCTCTTTCCGTCTCCCTCCGTCTCTCTCGCACTAACCGACTTAGTTCTACCTGAGTCGCCGAAGTCTCTCCCGCGGCTTCGCTACCCTCTACTTCTGTCTAAAGGTGCGTTTATACTACGCGAGCACACGAATAGATAATAATGTGATTGAGGGCGAACCAATTTGCTCCCCTAGAAGGGTGATAAACCGATAAACTAGCGAAAGATGTTTGTGTGAATGTTTGTACGAGCATTACTTTGAAATTATACATTTGGAAATGAATTTACTTTTAATCGATCTTTATTAGTTTTATATTAACATTATAGTATTATTTAATCAAAATATAATAACTAATTTATAAAGCGGAGTAAATCGATAACCTTCTGGATCTAAGAATATGAAACGTATTCCTGTATTGCGAGATTGTATATTTTTTGTAATAAAATTTTAATACAATACGCACAATTTTAAATCAATCAAAGTTGCGATGCATTATGACGAAGAATGAGATGCAATTGTTATTCTTCACGTCATAGTGCATTGTCGCAAGTGGGATTGAGCGACAGTCAGGGGGATCCCATTCACGATAGTGCAAACGCACCTTTACGTCTCTCCTCCTCTGTCTTTCTTTCCCATGGATCTTCTCCTTCCGCTAGCGATGCTTCTCGTAATTGGCGTGACACGCTCTCCCATTCCATCGTTCTATAAGTCGCGGGAGAAGCGGAGCGTGTGTGCACGGCCGATACATTCCAACGTTGTCGTCCAACGCGTCCTCGAGGACCCGACGCGATGCCAAGGTTAGCGGCCCGATACGCGGCGTCGCGTTACTCTCGATGACGGATACGGCGTAAAGTGCGGTCCCCCCCCGACGTTTTGCTCCGTTTTGCATAGAAATGTATTTATCGCGTCCGACGGAACTGCGGTGATATCCTCCCGAGAATAATCCGGACAAAACGTGGGGAAGAGCGAATTCGTCGCGCGATGACGAAATTTTGCGACACAAACGGCCGCGTAATTCAGTTTGGCGACATCCGTAATGAAGAATGTTGGAGATGAATTCTAAGCCTTCTCTAGAGAAGAGTTTCTGCATACTTTCCGTATACAACGACGGCTTTGTGTACTCCGCGGATCTCCGCGCCCTAACCCCTACATCGGGGTCCTATTCACGTTTATGTTAATTCCGCAAACGAGCGGTATTCATGGAGAGAGAAAGAGAGAGAGAGAGAGAGATACGCGGCGTAAAAACTTCGCAATTTTCTTCGTGAACGCGCGCGTGTAATCGCGGAAAGGAACGCGCGACGCACACACGTGGATCGTCGCGAGAGCGTTTCCCGTGGTTACGCGACCGGATTTTTCGCGCGCGAAACTCGATGATTTATTATTAATGAACGGCGGTCTGACTTTCGAAGGAAACCATTAATTATCGAGCCGTGCAGATTGCCGCGAAACCGCGCTCGCTCGACCGGACCTGACCGAGACTGTCGTGACCTCGTTTCCAACTGCAAATTATAACTTACGGGCTTTGCATTATTTCCCATCGCTCGTGTCCTCCGGCTCCTTGAATGCTGAACGCTGTCGCGTGATCCGCGCAGTTTCTTTTTCCCTCGTATCGGGTCGGATTAAATCGCGAAGTCGTCTGTGATCTCTCCGTAATTTATTCCGAGAAACTCTCTTCGACGTCCTCCATGGCCGTGCATCGGGGACCGGCTTAAGCGACGCCAAAACGATAGCTCGATATCCGATAATTGCTCGATCGATTCGCCACTACTATCCTCATCCCGACACTCTGTTTCGACGGGGCCATCTAGTTGGTTTTTCGGCTTTTTTCGGCGACGGGGAAAAATATCGTGCTCGATACTGCGTCCGACGTGAATTGCGTCTCGTCAGTCGTCCGATATTATTTAACCATCTGTATCGCGTGAATAACCGCGTGCATTTACCCTCCGCTCTACCCGCTTTTCTTCACCCTCTCTTTTCTTCTTTTTTTATCGCTGATCGATTCGCAGCGGGTAACCGATGATTCGGTATATTGCATAAGATCGATGACGATGGAAATTGAAAATAGGTAATCGATCGCGCTTAAATTAATCCGAAAAAAAATGAGATCGCGAAGCGGAAAGCGAAAAAGGAATTATAGCAATACAATGATAACTCAGCCCAAAACCCAAAAATAATATATTTGTTTTCACTACAAATTTCACAATTCATTTCTCTTCAAGTTTGCGCACGTATCGCTGTCATTTATTCAAACAAAATGTATTTTACATGATTCTAAAACTTTTTAATGTTCCGAAACCTAAAAACAATTTTGCACTTTTTGCTTCAATGATCTTTTTGCTTGAACTGCTGTCAAAAACTTGTAAGAAGTTGAAGTAAATTGGATACATATAAAAGGAAGAAAAATGCCCAAGGGACCAGTCTCTCAAGACTCACCCTCCGTACTAAAGATTTCGACGGAGGAATTAACCGTAACACGAGTCCGACATCACAAACTCGCGTCCTACGAAGCCGTTTCGATATCGAGCGCCTGAGAGACAAAGTCTCTTACCCGTCACGACCCAGTAATCGCGGCCGTCATCAGTCGTCGACGAAGTGTAGCAGGTATCAGCTGTTGCTTTTCTCTCTCCCTGGCTTCTGCTCTCCCGGCTGACTTTCCTCGCTCGTCTCGCCGCGCGGCCCCTTCAGGGTCATTAAGAATCCATTAAGAGTTTTCCAAACTCGGGAAACTAAATATAAACTAGGCGGCCGCGAGCGTAGCAGGTGGCGTCTTAAGCGACGCTCGTATAAAAAAAGTACGAAACGAAGGAGAGAACGATGATGGGGAAAAGAAACGCTTCTGTACGCTCTCTTTCTCTCTTCGGAGAGACAGCCTCTTCGCGTTGATGGAAGGATTATAATACTAAGCGCATGGATACTTTGCTCTCTCTCTCTCTCTCTCTCTCTCTCTCTATCTCTCTCTCTCTTTTAGAAGGGCTGATCTATAGCGATGACGTCTTCTTCGGGATAATTATCGCGAAGGCGTTTCGAACGGGCGATAATCCGTTCGTTTAGTAGCTAGATAATATATATCCTTTCAATAGATGCTAATCAATATCATATGCAGTTAATTATACGATTACATGGTACTATTGTCAAGGTACATTAGCCTCAATCCTTTAGATATGTAAAGTTACATAGTGGAAACAATAGGTTCGCGGCAACGCAATATGTAGGTCATATAGAAAATAATGTTTGACGTCATAACATCCGAATGTGAGTTTCGATTATCTGAAAATCGATGCGATGCGAAAGGCACTTCGAATCACGGACTGTCCCGGACTCATGACATCTCATGAGCGACCCATCGATGAGTGAAAGTTCATTTCCATCGTCTCTCGAGAACGATCCCATCTCGGAATAGAATTTTATTTACCACCAGGTGAAAGTCTTCCTGAATCGTACCGCGGGTTTAATTGAAAACCGTCCGGAAGACCACCAAGAGACACCGCTGCAAGATCGTTTTACGAACGATCGCACATTACTCATAAATATACATACGCGTATCAATATGTACACGTTCTCTTTCTCGTACCTAGGAAATTAATCATCTATTCACGCGTGTCGAGTCTTTGTTCATGGGTGATTAAGCCCAGGCGATATTCTCACCAATCTTCGGAGCGATATTCGTAGTCGGATGACCGCGCGACTTCGATATGTACCATGTGCGTCTCACGAAGTGTTCGTCGGAGCTGGATAACATTCCTTCGGTATTTTTCAGCAGTTCTTTTTTTGTCCCGATCTCTTTTCTTCGTCATCGTTGGCCTGCGCTCTCTGCGGCGTTCTGATTGTACCGGTAATCGAGGTCGTTAATCACTGTTATTTGTCGCACGGTGACGCCGGAAGCGCCGAGGTCGCGGTTAACGAGAAAAATAGACGCCGTATTTACAGCGAGCGAGTGAATGCTGGCGAACGTGAGTAACAACGTCGACGAAAGAGAGACGAAATTGAGAAAGGAAAATTCACTCGCGGCTAATTTCCTCCGAGACACCTCGTTCGCTGTTTCTACTTCCTTTCTGTTTCTTAACAGAGTTGCAGCCATCGAATGCTTAACCATTCGCTTTCATCAGTTCGTCGTCTTACGTACAAAAATAAATAGGAGTTGATTTCCAATCAATGAGAAACTTGATCGTCTTCTTTACAATTTCTACTGTAATAATAATTAAAAGTTCCGAAATATATAGGTTTTATCATTATTTAGAAAATACTTAGCGATCAGCATAATGATACTTTAATCTTTCTAGCAAATATAATGACTTTGTGTAGATTTTTAATTAAATGTGTACATAATTATTCTAAAATATTCTACGACCACATTCAACTATATATCTCAAGAAATAAAATAGATTTTCTTTATTATTTTTTATTTTATTTTCTTGATATATTAACTCAAAGTTGTATCTTTATATTAAAGTACCCTCATAAACCGGTGCAGTAAGAGGACACCGTCTCCGTCTAAAATAGCGGACGGACGTCGCTGGGGTCATTACGATCGAGTGCACGTCTAACGAACAGTTACTTGTTAATGGAACGATTCCCCCATTGAGGATCATCCGTGGCACCGTGTGTGGGGTTGAAAACGGAAACCCCATGCTGCCTTCGCTTCCTCTGGATCGAGTATGACACCGGTTTGGGCGACCCCCCCCCGAATCCCTCTCTTGCTCTCTCCCTCGATTATATTGCGCGAATGTTGTTCCCAACGCGATCCTGTTCGTTCGTCTCTTAATTAGGAAAAATAAACCAGCCAGTTGTTTTTTGTTTACGACTGATTGTTTATGTACTCGAGGTAATGTTTCGATTAGATAACGTTGGCGGAAACAACTGGTAACGTTTGACATACGATTTTTGTTATATTTTTTGTTTGCGGTGTACATAAAGCATTACATTAAATAAAAGACTGCTGACATTATCTTAAATGTTAATTTGTTTTAAAAAATGCAATAAGATACAATAAGAAACTTACAAAGTCTTGAAAACAAGATTCATGTAAGCAGATGATTTGATAACATCTGTATTTTAATTCTTACTGTTCATTATTATTACATAATAAAAAAAAACGAGGAAAACGAACCGGAATAATAAAAAAACTAGTGACAGTTTGAAAGCACGCTCTAATGATGTCTATTGCAATTTAAAATTTAGATTTTTATATATATATATATATATAGAATTTTGTGATATAATCTTTTATAGACGCCTACGGTTCCATCAATGTATTATTGCGAAGAATAATGCATTACGTTACTGTAGTTCCCGTACATTTACGAAGTAAACAAAAATTCGCTTCGTTAGACATGTAGGATTCCCCAGATACTTGCTTCGTTTGTCGGAATATTAGGTAAACGTGGAATTTCATTTCAAATACTGTCACAATAGGATCGCAGCCTGTACAAATTCCGAGTCAGAATACGAGCGCGGAAACCGTGCTCGTAACCGGCCGGTGTGTCTTAGGAGGGTGAAAGTAAACGGAGACGGGATGCGGATGAAAATATTTCTCGCAGGAGTGTGAGATCGTATACGCATCGGAGACAGGAGGGTAAAGTATCAGCTCGGTCAGCTGGGAGGAACATCCCGAGAGAAACCCCGAGGGATCGCGCGGGGAAACAGGGCGTTCAGGGACCCTCCATATGTCACGAGGACGATGCTACCCTGATGTCGGAGCATGGCCCGGTCCGCGCAAAAATACGGGGAGATTTGTGGGAGTGCGGAAGATTCGATCAGAAGAAAGGAGGAATAGACAGACATACAGAGAGAATAAGAGATAGAGGGGGGGATGGGTTTGGATAAGCCGGAAGTGTGCGCTGGAATCGTGCGCGAGAGGACACACGGTTTTTTTTCGTGATCCTTTTCTTCTTTTTTCCTTCTTCGCCTCGCGATAGATCACCCGGACAAAAGAAAACGAGGAAAATGAAGCGGAACGACAAATTGTGTCGTCTTCGAGTAGGAAGCGATAATTTCTGGGATTCGCGTATAGCCTCAGCCAGACAGGGAGAAGGGGACCTGATAATGCCTCGGGGGTACAAAACAGAGATGTAGCCCTTTGAGGAATAATTTCGTTCCGAGAGAGAGAACTCGCCTCGGCGACGCAATGGCGACTGACAAAAGCGTTTTAGCCTGTGAGAAGCTTCAAACTTTCCAGTCGAGAACTTCGCCTTCCGCGCCTGTTATTTATTGGATAAAGTAAGTACGCGTCGTTTCGCCAACGACGACGACGACGGCCGAAGATACGAGCTCCACCTTCCCGTCCCCGCCTTCGCTTGTAGTCAGTTGTAATTTAACTTGAGAGTATTAATGCCTCTAATTATTAAAAAGTAGCGAACGCGATGAGAGCCCGTGTCTCGATCTCTCTCTCGAAAGGCTCTTTTAAACGCGATAAAAATTAATTAAAATTTTATGCGCATACTGAAGAAAAAAAAGACAAGTTCCACCGTCCGCCTATCTCTGTCAAACATATATCACGGTTATTTATGTAGTTGACAATATATCTAAAAATCTCTCTTTAGTTCGTAAAAAAAAAAAAAAAAAAACAGTTTGTATAATGCCTCTCGGGAATGATGAACTACACCTCGCGTTAAGCTAAGCATAAAACTAAATATAGCGGAAAGAGACAATCTCCAACGGTGAGACTTGGAAGGAGGAAACAGGGATGGGGGAGAGATATCCCAACAAAGGGACAGTGCGAGAACGAGAGAATGAGAGAGAGAAGCGAAAGCCATATGGCCCTAGATGTGATGCGCGCCCACGAAAGAAGCATCGGACGAAACGCCGAGAAACAACGAAGTTTTCGTTCGAGCTCTCTCGTGAAATATAGAACTGTTGGGGCCCCGTGAGTAAAATTATGAGGCACGCGAGAGCGTCCTCATGGGAGCCCATTGCCCGAAAAGACGCGAGTATATCATCGTGCACACGCACTCGTCGCGCGTCGATACGGGAGCGCGTGTGCGTTCTCGGAGAATCGCTCCGCGTTGCTCCACGATACTTTAATGCGATCCGAAGACACGCGGTAACGACGAGGAGCTTATCGTCAAGATTAGAGACGTATAAATTACGACGAGGCGTGAGCATAGCTCTCCTTATCCGCGTACATATTTTCCTCACTGCTCTTTTCGTCGTTCCTAACGAGGGAGGAACTCCGCGAGGGACTCGAGGAGACCGCTAATGGCCGAACTATTTTGACGTATGTGAACGGCGTACGGAACGTTTGTCACGGCGTCACGGATAAGCGGAGGAAACGTGGATTACGCTATCACCTGGCGACAGGTCCAGATTCTGGTCTGTCGATTCTTCGGGATCTCGTACCCTTTATACGCGGATTTCTTCTTCATCTTTTATTCCGCGATTATCCCTTCTGGCGAAAACGCGATAAAGATTCCGTCGAAGCGGAGTCTTTTCCGTGAACGCAATGGAGGTCAGGATCGCGTGACTGATCGCTGATGAACTCCACCGAGACCATTAGCTTTATCATCGGGTGTCCAGTTGCATGCTGGACACGTGATAAGAAACGTATAGGTTTTTCCTGCTTACTTTCAGTTACGCTCGAACGACTCATATTTGTCTCTTTAAGTTTCACGATATATCGGAAATGTCTTTTATCGGAAGTGTCCTTTAGTTTCATACTCTTGTTCATATATATCATGCAAGTTTCCTTAAGCTTGAAGATATTGACATTTCTTTTTCATGTTTTTCAATAAAGTTTTTTTTGAAAGCTTTTTAACATTTTTTTATTATTTATTATTTTAATCTCTGCATTACATATAATATTATGATAATTATACGTGAATTCACGTTAGAAACATATTAGTGTATGTAGCAAGGAAACGTGCGGAAATGCTCCCTCCGATTTATCGCGCACTGAGCTCATGCTCGCAACGTGTGTCATTTTTATACTATTATTTATATTTTTTTATTTTGATATTATTTACATTTAAATATACATCTCTATATATATATTGGTTATCAATGATTTCTGTTTTACAAACAACATGTTTTTCTGCACTTTGAACATCCACATGGCTATTCCAATTTTAAGATAACTTTTTTTTTACTATTTTAAGCATTTATCAGGCCTGCAAATAACCTGATGAATAGAACGGCTGGATAGAATAATGCTGAAATAAAATATTTAATATTTTTAGAGAGAATATCCAATATTTTTGAAAAAAATTTGAAAAAATTACACGTTTAAAAAAATACACGTTCTCTGTTTTAGTATTTCAATATATTACGAGCTCATCAAAATCGGAAAGGGACACTTCCGTGTATTTTCTTGTAAATAAGAAGCAATACGAAGAAGCAGAAAAACATAATCAGCGATGCTTACGCTGTTGATTATAGCGGAATGCTAATAAATGTATGGCGAGTTTTATATTTCAGACGCTCCGCGTAAACGTCAATTTCCTTTACGCGGATGTTTCGTTTAGATAATCTCTCCATGCCTCGATCACGAAGACTATTTATGGAATCATGCGAATCTTCAACACGCGCGCGTACACTCTTTATATTTCAATCGTTTCAACGCGATCGAAACGAATCTAGACCGGATGCATCGTCTGTTAAATGATTGCATTATCGTGAGGGACTAGCAAGGTTTTCCAATAATATCGATGAGAGATCCGACTGAATCTTTTCACAAGGATCGGGTCGAGCACAATGAATCCGATTGATGCGACAGCGATGCGCAAAATCTTAATTAAACATGAATGAGAATTGAACACGCGTTGCGTCTCTCGGTTGAACTACGGTTTTGCTCGATGCAGCATTACGGGAGCTCGCACAGCTCACTTTCACCTGGCACAAACGGCCAGGTTGCGAAATTCCCGCAGTTTTGTGTATCGATAATCGCGGATTCGTTCGCGTTCCCTCTCGCAAATCTAACCGCGCTTTATGCGAGCATTTAATTTGTGCGATGCTGTGGCTAATTGCATAAAGCGAACACGAATGAAATTTACAAGCTTGTAGCGAATAGCGACAGTTAAATCGCATCGGCATTCATTTTTTTTTCTCACTTGCATATTTAACGCGCGGCGCGATAGTTTCGTAACAAAAGAAAACTGATTAAGGTTCATTACGCGGTAATTGCAAGCAGCGCTTGATGGACAGTATTATGGGTTTTAATTACGAAAAGAGGGGAATCCGGTAATGTTGAAAAAAATATTTTCTTTTCCATCCTTCTCTTAGTCTATTCTTCTTTTTTATCGTCAACATAAACTGAACGTAGATACAAGCGGCATAAATCAAAGAAACGAAAATAAATAATAGATCTAATCGAAACAAGCGCAGGAAGATTCAAAGGAAGATATAAGAGAAAAAGAGATGACATAATGTCTCAAAGAATTGTTTTAAAATTCTTGTCGCTATAAACACACACGCATCGCAATAAAATCTCGGATAGAACGATCGTGGACAGGGATTCTAAAAAGTAGACCCGATCACGCGATGGCCGCCTTAACGACGATGTTCTCTCATTTATCAAGAATGGAAGTTGTCTCGCTTCTTGCATCTATCCGTCACTCGTTAACCGGACGATCGTTACTATCGTAAAAGTCGGCTAGGCGAGGAAGAAAAAGAATGGAAAAAAAGGAAAAAAAGGAAGAGATCGGGTTCGAGGTAGAAGTAGTTTTGGAAAAATAATAGCGCCCGGATTGCTCCGAGAGTGGCGATCGTCCAAGGTATAATAATTTCGAGGAACCTACTCTTTTTCTCCTACGTCCTTTGCAGGCCTCCTTCGTTCTTCGCCCTTCGCGTCTGCGCTGCTTCTCTCGTCTCCCGAGTATACATCTTTTCTTTGTTACGTTTACGAGTCTCGTCGGATCCGGAGTAAAACCGCGCCGCTCCTCCCTCCCTCCTCATCCCTCCCCGCTGCACGCGGCACGCCGGTGAAATAAATCCGTATATTCCGGGGGGTCTTAAATTCAACCGGAAATAGAATTTGTCCCGGGGCAGTCATGGGCGCCGGCGGTGGCGCGAGGAAAGTCTGACGAAACACTGGAAACAAGAAGAATCGAGCGAGAGTCGCCGAAAGGTGAAGAACAAGAAGAGGAGAAAGAAGATGAGCGAGGACGTGCACGTGGCTACGCGAGATTATTTTAAATGCTTTATTTCTACTCTCTCTCTAAATAGCGAAAAAATGCTGGATATGGGAAAAAATTTTTTTTTTACAGAAATAATAGTATAAATTTCCGTTATCGCTAATTAAAAATAGAATTGTAATGATGCATTAATTATTATTCTTATGAAAGTTTTGAAAGTCCAATTTTTTTCTTATTTATTTTTCATACGTAAATTGTCGACAAAAATGAAAAATTTCCTGCTGGAATGCGATATCTTAGTGTTAAAAGAGCTTATCAAGCGTAAAATTCTAAGATTGAACAGTAATTAAGCGATAAGCCTCCGTTATGTATGACTATATATGTTTTTACCTTCCTGTATACTGTGATAATCGGTCATTCATCATGTCTCGAAGATACAGACTTTCCTTCAGATAACGAACTTCTCCGAGATAAACTCCGTGAAACAGTAACGTCTTATGGAGAGCGTCTTAATCTGGATAAAAACGTCCAACCTGACGAAAGTTTTACGCGGGGAGGGGGGGTTGTGCGAAGAGTGGTCGGAGGGTTCGCGGCGGATGGGTGGAAACGCGAACACTGCGTCACGAGATTCGAGGGGGGGAGAGGGAGGCTTTTCACCTTGAAAGGAAGCAAGTGCACTCGAAGATATTCCCGAAAGCTAAAGAGAGGCATTGTACACAGTATGTATCAGAGGCGCACTCTCGGTTGCGCTCCCCTTCTTTCCTCCCCTTTTCTGTGGGTTTGCGATCGCAACGGGCGAGTGTCGCGGCTCGACGCAAAGCTCGTTGGAGGAGACGCGGTATCGCACAGAGGCAGGGCTTAAAATTTTCACGAGCCACTCGAGTCGGGAGGCCTCCACTGCCTTCCGAAATCTGCAATTTGGCGTACCTACCTGGGTAGTGGGTGCATGGAAAGAGAGGTCTGGTCCGGAAGAGGACGCGAGGCAAGATGGAGAGAGAGACAAAGAGAAAGTAAGAGAGAGGCCTTTGCTCATTGAAGGAGGTGGCTAACCACCTACCTAGTGAGCGACTCGCTAGCGAGAGAGACGATCCGCGTGTTTACGTCTACCTTTCGGAGGAAGGAAAAAGTAACCGGCAATGAGATGCGCGGGGATTGAACAAGGGAAAAAATGGGAAATAGCGGCATCTCAAAGGTACTCGCCTACGGGCAGCCATCCTCTTTCTCCATCACCACTTCAATTCTTTCTTTCGTGCTCTCTCTCGAGACGAGCGGAGCTGTTTTCGGCAATTTCTCTAGCGGATCTTATCAAAAAAATGAAAGAGAAGGCTGGATGAAAAGAAGCACTACGGATGTCTGCCGTTCCGAAGAGGAAGTCGTTCTGAAGTTGAAAGTAGCGGGAAGGACGATGGAGAAGAAACCGAGAAGAGTACACTATAGAGTAGAAGGACATCTTAAATTTTTGACGAGACTACTCGGGCAATGGCAGAAAACGAGTGGTACCAGCGGTAGCTGATAGCTAGGAGGCGCTGTTCGCCAAGCCGAGCTGAGTCGAGTCAAGTCGCAACAGCAGCGGCGGTGGCGGCGTTTCACTGAAGTCTGCAATTTCGCGGATGCATCTTGGCTGACCTGGCTAGAGTCAGAGAGAAGGGGAAGAAGTGAGAGAAGGTCTTTGCCCGCTTTAGAAGAACTAAAGCGCGCCTACCGCCGCTCTCTTTCTCTTTCTAACTCTCTCATTCTGTCTCTTCTCTGTCATCCTCCCTCTTCGCCTCTTTCCTCTCTCTTCTTTCTGTCTTTCTTTCATACACTTGTTTAACACGCACTCATTCTCTTTCACCTTTTTTATATTTCGGCACTCTAGAATTTCGTTCCTACTTCGATCCTCGCGCCCATGCTTCCTCACACGCGGTATCCTCTGTCTTTCCTTTTCTGTCTTGTTTCTCTCGTTTTGTCGAAGAATGGCGAGACGCCGGCCAGACCCTAGAGCCTACCAAAGCGAAAGCAAAAGACGTAGTTGGCCGAAAAGGGATGGTCGATGTTTCGCGCCCTCGCTCCTGCCCCTCTTTCTCTCTTTCTGTTTCTCTCTCCCTGCCGTGTTGCTTCTCTGAACGTGAGAAAAGGACGGAGATCGAAGATGGAGGAAGTGAGAGGAAGATGGATAAACGCATGGTATTGATCCTGGAACCCCTTGCTCTCCCATCTCGCTTTATCCCGACACCCTTCCACTATCGTGATGAACCCCAAAGTTCTGTACGGGGCTTTCGTCCCTTTTCCTATTTCTCTCCCCTCGCCGTTTCGTCGTTTTCGTACTCTCTCGTTACTAGTACTATTTTCTTTTCCACGATAATTGGCCGTTGAAGAATAACGAATTCCGGTCGGTGCCACTGGAACCCTTCGCTAATGTGACACAAGTTGACCTTGAACTCGAGATATGTCATCCGGTTTACTTTCCTTCTTTTATATGTGACACATTTTTCTTGCTATTGTTAGATCAGTGAGGGTTAGCATTTTTAAAGAGACGCGGAACAATAGGAATGATATCTTGCGACTTATTTCTTAGATTTACTAATATTTAGCACAATTTAATTATAACCATTATTATATACTTTCTATATGATAAGAAACGCAATAGATGATTTGATACGTAGTGTTAATCTATTTAAAAATAATATAATAAAATATTTTACATGGATCAACAACATTATATAATTAAAGCAGTCTTTCTCAACAAAAATTACGAAAATGTTATCGTACTTTTCAAAAATGTCAATAAAAAAACGAGAAAAACAAATTAACGTAGTTTTGCTTTTTCATTCGTGCGAGTAATAAAACAATGTTGCTTATTTATACGTACATCCATATCATTATCTTAAAAACAAAGGAAGGTGCAAATTATGACTAAATAAAACAAGTAATGTTTCTGATTTTAATTAACGCGAATTATTTTTATTTCTTTCAGATGCAGCAGCCAATGAAATCCAGCAGTGAAACACCGTATCGCCATGTAAAATAAACAAAAAGTATTGATTTTCGTTTACCGTTAAAAGAAGTCATGCGTTATAGAAGCAAGACGATAGTTCTGTGATATAAACTATTGGGGGCAACATTGTATTCATAACATTATCATTCGGTCGTCACCGAGACAAAGAATAAACGAAGAACGTGATTGTCATTGCTGTGTCAGTCCGTTGGAAGAATTCTAAAGATAAATAAGAGCGGTCGTTGGAGCTATAAGCTGGAGTATAAGCGGGCAAGGAAAGTAGTGGCCGCTGAGGAAGGCGGAGGTGGTGGTGTCGACGAAGAGGGTGGAGGAATCCGGCGGTGGCGATCAGTGGCTCGCACGTCGTCGGCTGTCGTGACGCGCAAGACGACGCGACGCAAGGCGCAAGGGGAGGCATGAGGAGGCAAGAGTGACGACGCTGCCGATGCGCTGCATCCTCTCGCACGGATCGTGAGAGGACCGGCGGCCATCCACCGCGGCAGCAGTGAGGCCCACACGGCGATAAGAATGGCCCCCTTCAATATGGCGGGCGTAGCAGGCCTTCTAGCCACCTGCGCCGCCGTTGCTGCTTCCGCTGCCCACCTTCTGCCGTTGCTGCTGTTGCTAATCTGCCCGCGAGGGACCCAGGCGGAACAAGGTAAGCGCTCGTTCGTCCGTTCATTTGTTCGTTCGATTCTCTATTCTCTTCTTCGTTACCTTCTTCTGCCTATCTACCTAGGGTTAATCAAGCCGAGATGATAGTTCGCGGCGACACCTCGGGTCGCGATACATCGCGCTCGATTGCCACTCTCGGATGTATACTTAGCCAGATGTATCGGGTTAGGTAGGATCGAAGCGGTTACCGTCACCCGCGTCGCCGCGCTGCCGCGTGATCGACCGATCTGTTGATCGTCTCGAGAAGGCGGAGTTCTTCGATGACCGCTTATCGTCAACTCGAATCGCGGATGACTTAATTATCTTCGCGTTCACTAAAGCCACTTCTTTCAATCCGGAATTTAAAATATTTCTAGATCTCGCTAATCGTTGTAGTTTTCGTTAAGAGAAATAATTTAGTATCTATATAAAGTTAGCAGTTATCTTGAAAAGAACTTTATTAGTAAATTGAGATTGCGTGGCAGAAATAACAAGTTTAGTTATAATTATACGAAAACAATTTGATATGAATTGATTGCGGAAAAGAACTTGGGACGACTGTTAATTCGCGCTGTATCTCCTTTGTCCCGATCTGAGATATTGGTCCTTCTTTCGACTAACGGATAAGCGAACGTAAGAGACACGTTAGTTCGCATCAAGCCGACGTTTCCTGACGCTCCGGTCGTAATTTTGCGGCACGGCACGGCGCGGCGGCCGCGTGATTTATTGCACGGAGACGCTGAATACGAAAGGAAAAGAGAGAGAAAGAGAGAAAGAAAGACCAAATTGCCACGACACTAATTGCGTACGCGTCGCTATACTTACCCACACGACTATCCTAGTGACCGATCACGTGGCGGCTATGAGTTCCTCATCTTCTTTAATTTACATTAAATTGTTATTTTATATAATCCGCCTGCTCCTCTCTTCGTCTCTTTGTCTCGCGAGACAAAAAAGTCTCTAATTCTTATTTAAGGTGGCTTTAAGGATCGAGAACTGTTTTTAAATTAGCGAAACTTTTACAGCTCGTATTTAATGATTCCTCTTTTGTAGTCTAAAACATCCCTCTCGGACCCGTCCTGTTCCAAGTACACGGACGACCGAACGAGGGGAAGAAATTTTCGGTCCACTTACATTAACTAAGCTCTTTGTTTCTCATCTGTCCTTAATTGCGATATAATTCCTCGTCGCATCGAGATTCAACGCACTTTCAATTTTCTTTTTTCTTCGCCTCTCCTTTTTTTCTCTTCTCGCGAGCATCGAGTCAGTGTCCCGAGGCGATGGATGTTGTTTGCTCGGATAAAGGATTCTTCTGTGTGCACTGCCCTCGTCCCGATCGTTGCGAACGTGATTTAACGGAGCCAAGATTGGTCTTCCAGTCCCATTATGCGTTTCTGAAGATCATCCACGCGGGCTACCCGGAACGTTTTCCATATTTTAACCGAAAAAAAGCCTGGCGCCTCGGGCGTCTCGATGGCTCGCCCTCTTCGCGGTCCTTCTTATTCCCCCCCTCCTCATTCGTAGAGGAGAATAACGATAATTTCGTAATGCGGACCAATCTTCCGAATTGCAAGATCGTCCGAGGTGCCGGTAGTTAGCGTTCAAGGATTAAAAGGGGATCGTTTCGTCGCGCTTTTGGGGACGGTCGGCGCGGCTCGAGACGTAGAGACGCCTTCGAACTCGGCCAGCAAACTCGCGGCGTCCCGCCTTATTTTATACGATGCGGTTTTGGAGCGTTTATGTAAAATAAAATGCACACGGGCGGATGAAACCCTCCGATTACGGACGGGGGAATTTAAACGATAGAAATTAGTGGAAAATGAAATAATGGAACTTCTCGCGTGCGCATTGATTAATCCTCCCCCTTTTTCCTCGGTTAAATATCTATTACACATGCTTTTGATGTTATATGAAAAAAAGATTGAATTTTTTACAATATATAAAATATATAATTTGTACGCAATTTATAATTATTATATATTACACTAAATATCTCGAATGTCTGCACAGGCCTTTATGTTCGACTAGATAATAATCAAGACTAAGGTTTCTCCCTGTCCCCCTCCTTGCTCTTGGCGAATTTCGGCTGCCTCGGTTTCGAGATCTTCCGGTTACATCCTGCGCGATCGCGACCACCGCGGACTAGCCGCGGCAAGTTTCCCCAGCGCCCCCTCGGGAGTTCTTCTCCCCCTACCGGTACGTAACGCGTTTAATGGAACTTGCCAAGGATCCGTTCCCAGTGGACCGTGTCTGCCGATGGAGGCGGCTAACTTCGTTTCCTCCGACTTGCACGAAACGCGAGCTCCTCGTTATCCTTACCCCCGCGATATCTTTGCGCTTCCCGCCGCTCTTCCTTCCACCATCGTCTCGTCGCCGTCGCCGCCGCTAACATTCGCGAACTTTATCCTTCGATCGCACTCGTGATCGCTAAGACGCGCGTCCATTACCTTAGTTCCCGAACTTTACAGGTACGAGCAGTCAGTACTCTGAGAGCATTGCTCGCTCCGAGAGAGCTCGCTCGCGGATTATCAGAACTTAAAATTCTTCATCGACGCGTGACATTTTACGAGATCGAATTTCTAAACTGCTTCCTAAAGTCTCGAATATACACGTTCTTTCCTCTTGATATGCGTTATCGATTCGATCGATGATCAATCGTTTTCAACATTAAAAAGATTGGTCCACAAACACATGATATAGTATGTTAATTTATAAAAATTAAAACACTTAAAATCTACATTTAATCTGTGAAAATAATAGAAGTATCTACTTTATGATTAGAATTTCTTAGATTACTAAAAATCTCTCAATTACCTAATTTAGCCTCGCCATGCATTCGATCGAGTTCTTTCGAGGATTTTAGACGAACCGAATTCTGTAATACGGCAATCGAAACTCAATTACTTTCTCGAAGCCAAGGCCCATGAACGCTACGGTACCACGTTCGCTACTACCGTCCACTCGCGTTCCGAACTCATTTACTGCAGAGGCGAGTCCATCGTTTTGCTCCCCGACGATGCGATCGCCGAGAAAGCCGGCGAAACCCCACCCAAGACTCGAAACTTGCTTTCATTCGATTCCATTGCACATTAGCGGACATTAGCCGAGAGCCAACGCGAAATCAAAAGTGGACGAAATCGAAATTGCGATAGACGAACAAGACTTCTTCCGTCTTCCTTCCCTTTTCTTTTGTCTCTAATTTCTCTACTGATTCTTTTACCGTAAACGCATTCATCGATACCATTTCCCTCGACGCAGCAGTAATCCCCCCCCCCCTCCAGGAGATTGATTAAATTTTAGCTAATCCCGGTACGAGCGATCCTTCGTTTCATTTCTCGTTGCATCACGCGCTAGTTTCCAAAAGTCTCTTCTCTAGTCTCAAGCGCTTCGCGGGAGACAGAGCGAGTTTTCCTCTTCGGCAGTAGCGAGGAAGAAGTTAGCGATTCCCCGGTGCAGAAGCGGCATCGGGATATCGGGAGCAAGGAGCGGCGGTGACGGGCGGTAGCCGGGAACGGGTCTCGCGAGAGGCAGTCCTCTCTTCCCGAGCAAACTCGATTGCCTCCGCGAAAAGGCAGAAAGACTCGTTCGAGCTGCGTGGCCGTGCGAGAGCCCAGCTCGTCGCTTCTACTCCTTCCTCCTTCGGCTCCTTCTCTCATCCTTTCTCACTCCTTTCTTCTCTCCCGGCTGTTACCTCTCATCTCTCTCTCTCTCTTTCTCTCTCGTTTCTTACTCTCTCAGGGCACGGTGAGTAAGAGACGCGGCAACGCCGCAGGAATGCCCCCGGCCAACCCACCGCATGCATACCTGTACAACCTACTACTCTGATCCTGGGCCCCGACTGTACACGAAGAAAGCCTGGCAGCATCCTATCGGTCCGACAAGGATGGAGTAGGACTTGTCCCCTATCGTCTGAGCGAAGGGAATAGCGCGGGATAAAAAGAGACAGAGAGAGAGAGAGAGAGAGAGAGAGATGGAAGGACTGCGCCTGGCTCTCTTCGTACACACGTGTATACGAAGCTGGAATACGAGGACTTATGATTCCGGCCCCCCCGTGTGCGCTGCCCGAGCACAAGGAAAAGATCACACGACGAATGTAGGCTACTCATTGACCGAACTCGACAGCACTATGGTATAGTGATTCGGACGAGAGAGAGAGAGA
>JANQDE010000015.1:2265896-2293852 GCA_037157785.1 Cephalotes varians
AGAGAGAGAGAGAGAGAGAGAGAGAGGAGCGGACAAGAGGAATTCGCGATGGTATTTCCTCAGATGCATCGCGGCGAAAATACATCTATAGAAATTGATTGTCTTACGAGGCGAGCGTTATGTATTCCTCTGCACCATTATGCAACGCGGAGAGATACGCGTTATCATAACGCTCATAACATTTTAGTTAGGGATAACGCGTTACCTTAGTTATATCTAACATCGCCGAAGATATTAGGGAACGCTCTGTAAATAAAGATAATAAGAATCGATATACAGGAACTATTTTCGAAGATTTTAATATTTCATGAGCGGTGATGCCGACATTAACGTGAATCGTCTGTTTGATTTCGACATCAATTAGGAAAACGGACACGTGGCTCTTGAAAAATTAATAGATATATTCAAGCTATTAGATGTCGTTATCAAAAACTTGTCAACGTTTCGACGTTTCACTTATGTCATCGGAAGAGGATGATTTGATCGATATTCGGGGATAGACCTTCGCATCCGATCACGTCGGTCGATCTTTCAAATCGGCTCTGTGGCGCGCCGAAAAAACTTCATATTTTTAACTCGACGCTGTGTTGTGTACTTTCTCTCTCTCTCTCTCTCTCTCTCTCTCTCTCTCTCTCTCTCTCTCTCTCTCTCTCTCTCTCTCTCTCATTCTCTCCTGTGAAATATCAATGCGATTTAAATATTCAATATCATCGGCGACGTGCAATATCTGCTCTCGGTGGCCCAAGCTGTGGCACGGGCCACAAAGGGGCGACCCAGTACAACCTGCCAGAATAAAAATCAGTATTTTTCATCCCGACGGTTTTTGTTTCGTCGGATGATTGGACGAAACCGCGCCCCTCTCGCCTCCTCGTCGCTCTCTCTCTTTTAATGCCAATCTTACTCCTATAAATACACCGGGTTGAGCTTTCCGCAGCTGGACCACCGCAATTTCGCTTCCGCTGAAAGGAAACCGTCATCGGTGGTCCCTTTGTCGCGCGTTTCCTCTTCGTAGATTTTCCAACGGCGACGACGGCGAGATGTGGCCTGATCGCGCCGCAGAGACAAATAAACTTGTCAAACTCAGAGTGAAGCGGGAAAAATGTGCAGCGCGCGAGTAAGAGACTGCGCGATACATATGTGTATATCTGTCTACATATGCATATATATGCGTGCACATTTACATATGTAAACGCGCTTTAAATGTGTGCGTAACTCGGCACAAAACGAGCATTGCGCGAGACGAAACGCGATATGCACGCACCGGGTACACGACTGAGCATAAATTTTAATCGCCGAGAAAAATCTCGCGAGTAAGATGGAAGAAAGGAAAGGAAAAAGAAGGACGGTTAAGAAGAAGAAGAGACAGGTATAGAGATATATAGAGAAGTTAGGCATGCCGCCTAGTAAAACGTCTTGAATAGCGGTGTCCGAAGTGCGCCAACGACGAATGACTCGCGTTTAGCCCCCGTGTGTTACATGTTTCCCCATTTCAGACAAGCATTCAAATCAGTATTTCCGTGAGCTCGATCTTCGATGCTGTAGGCCAAGAATGTCAAGCTCGGTTCTTTCAAGTACATTGAACATTCAAATTTGTCGATGATTTACTGCCAAATGTCTTGCCAATATATATTTGCGATATAAGAAGAATAAAATATGTGTTGTAAATTGCAAGTTTAATATAAGTAAATGAAGAAGAAAGAAACTCTATTAAAATTAATTGAAATTTAAGTAATTAACTTATAATCTTCAATTTGTTCATACATGTGTAAATTTTTATGTTGTTATGATCGATTATTTGCTAGCTTTAACGTTTTTTCCTTCGTGTACAATGTTATCTCTGCGAGAGCAAACTAATGGAATGATATTTTCAATAATTTTATTATGGAACGCCAGGAAAGAGGAGGTAGCAATTTGCTGGGCAGACAATATGCGAGGATCGAACGAGACGAATTGCTTCTGGAAAGTCGAAAGTGGTGTATATCGACGTGTATATGCCCGGCGCGCACGGCATTTTATATAGGTATTCTCCCCTGGTTTTTACACCCCCGTGTGCGCCGCCGTCTAACAGCGCGCTTTCGTTTCTTCTTCGTGTGTCTCCTCCCTTCTTTATCCCTATAAAGTCTCTCGAGGCGTCGCGACGAGGGCGTGAGCGTCGGCTGGTTACATTTCCTAGCAGACCATTATTTCTCTCTTACACCTACGCGCGCGTGCGAACACGCCTCATCTACAGAGATACACACATATACACATGAATCGGCACGGTACACGTACACCGCGCGAGCTCCGGGTATTTTCTCCCTTTTTGCCCCGCTACATTACCTTTTCCGAGCAGCAGGGAGTTAGGAGTGTCTCGCTGCATATTAATGAAAAAATTTGTGACTTCCCTCCGTCATCCAGCAGCAGCAGCAGCCGCTGCCGTCGCACCTGTGAAAAAAGGAAGAGCTGGAAAAAGAAACGAGTGATTTCTCACCGCTGTTGGAGCCTCCGTCTCTTCTCACGACCGCGTCTATTCCTTTGGATACGTCTCTTGTTCCTTTTGTGTACGACCAACATCATTATAATAACACTGTAAATAAGATATCTAATATATTAAACACGGTTTTGTTTCGAAGCGAGCGATACTTGAACATATACGATTAGTATAAGGAAGTCTTGTGACTCTAGTCAGTTAGATGCGTCAAATGAACAATTGGAATTTCAAATAATTCATTATTGATTTTTCCAAATCGGATTTGTTATCATCAGCCTTATGTCGCGATGTATAGAATAATATTTTCTCTTCCATATTAAGAAACGGAAGCGATTCTTGATTGAGATGAAATTCTGCGATCGAGGCGACACGTTGGATGGTATTAGCGCGATATACAGCTAACTAAGGTTCGGGTTCAGCGAATAAGCGGAACGGATCATGTACGCGCGAAGGTCTCACGTGTATCGGAACGAGTTTGGCGTCGCGTATTCGTGCGGAACACGATCAGGTGCGCGTAAGTGCATTTCTAAGACTGCGTAATAGCTGTGCCGAGTTTAGGTGGCGAGCCGGTTATTGCATTCGCAGGCCCGCCTTTAACGCGGACGAAGCATTTATTGTCGCGCATGGTAATAAAACGTTAGCGATGAATTTAACGCGCACGCGTGTGCAAGAAAACGCGAGAGGTTTTCGCGAGATTTTAACATGACCGTGTTTCAAATTCCGCTAATCCAATCGTAAATCGATCTTGAACGCATTGAAACTTCAGCTCGAAATGACTCTTTGCTCATGTCGTGTCGTGACATGACGTAAAACGGCGTCGTTATCATATCGATGGTTTCTTTGAAATCTTGGATTACTGCACCAAGAGTTCCGGAACGTGACGTTTATCGTCTCGTTTATTTATTCGAGTACGGTATTGCAAGAAACTCTTTAATAAGACGCGTCGACGACATCATCGACTATCGGGACACTTTGGATGACCCGAGGTTTGGGCACATCTCCGACGAGATTGTTTGCCGTTTCCATTGCGTGGACCACCGAGGTCACCGTCCATGGAACTCGACCGGGATGATTCGAGCGAGAAATGAAACGAGATAACTTATGCGCGCCGCTGACTCAGGTTCCTCGTTATTTCGGATCGTGTCATAAAATCTCGGTCTTAACAACGCACGCGAGGATACACCCCACCCTGTAAGCTGGAATTGAAAGATTCCTGGGAACGTCGACCGGCTGAGGGAAAAAGAGAAAAAGAGAGCGAAAGGAAAGAGAAACCGCAAATATCTCCTTCGACCGCGAGAGCGAACGCTTTGCTAATGAACCCTCTCATCGCCCTCATCGTGCTGATTAACGACTCCTTGAACCGACCAGCCTTCGCGCGCTGATCAATATCGCGTTTTTTAAGGACATTACATCTGCGTAAATGGCCGTCGCCGTGACTCAATCGAATCCCGCTATTCTATTTTATAATTATTTCTACGAATTGCCGGTATCCTCGTCCGTTTGAATCCACTCGTTTTGGAGGTCACTAATAAAATTCCATATGTCGCTATATATTAGTAAAAATCACGACATTGCGGAGCATTATTTATTGCATGAGACTTTTTGCCGCGTGCAATTAAGTAGTTTTTTACAGTTGGATATATCAAAGTGATAATCTTGATCTTTATCTGCCTCTCATTCCCAAGTTCTTGATTATATTCATTATCAATGGCATGCTAAAATAAAGCAGGTACCTCCTTGGAGCACATCGTACGATTAATCGAACGCGTTTGTAGACCGAAGTTCAATTTGTCATCCGAATTCCAAGGATACGTTCTTCGACAAAGCGGACACTTTTATGGAAGGCGCTCTCGTTACGCGGAAGAGCCAATAGCATAGAGAACAAGGACAAAAGAGAAAAAAAAAGATTGTAATCGCCATTGCTCGTCCGTAAAAAGGAACACAATGAGCGAGCCGCTAATAAAATAATTATAATATTGGGAGCCTGGTAATAGATTCTCGGAACGCATTAACCAGCCTCCTTCTCTCTCTTCGCCATTCTTGAGATAAATCGCGCTTGCAGCGTGTATACCAGGCAAAGGAGAGAAACGCCTGTGCGCTTATGCACGCGTGCAAGACACGTGCAAAATCGTGGCACGTCGCGATCGGGCACCGACCATGCATGCACATAGAGATATGCGCGGATACACACAGATACACATGTAAATACTTCTGCACATGTGGTGGCAGCCGCAGGAACGCTTCGACGTGTATCTAATATTCTCGGTATGTGGAAATTACCGAGCCGTATAAACTGCCGATCGGACAGGTGGCCGACAAATCGCGTTGAGGAAAATATACGGGGTGTCCCACGTTCCCCCGCACTGCCTTACATGCATTCGGAATATTCCTCCGTCCACGTGCAACCGCGACGATCGAGAATTATTTTTTTTTCCCCTCGGCGTTGTTGATTAAGCCGAATATATATGTGCCGATCGCGTCTCGTTCGCATGTGGGGATTATCGGTATGCGGGATTACTGACCCGCATAAATCTCGGATAAAAGCAGAGCGTCGCGACGCGGCGCCGGGCAACGGCAATTTTCCGATGATTTTCGCTGATCGCTTCGGCGAATCGACGATGCGGTAGAAAAATAATAAAGCGTAGGAGGGAGAGAAGCGGGACGCGATGTGGCCCACCCGATTCTAACGAGATATTTATCCTCTTTTTTTTGCCGGTCGCTCCGGCGAGATCGCGTCGGGCCAATTAAAAAGAATAACGAGATGTATAATCGGCCAAATCGAAGTCGGTCCGGTTCGGCCCTTTCTCTCCCTCTTTCGATCCTCCTCGGAACAGAGGACGGTTTTTCGGCAGATATTTAGACCGATTAATTTAATTATCATGGCATAGGGATGCCTCCTTGTAGAGATCACGCAGTAATTTGCATAGTGATGCGAGATTCCGTTTGAAAAACCGGACCCAAACGCGACACAAACACGGAAGAGATCGAATCATTCCGATGAGAAATGATCAAAAACGAGACGAAATTGGGCCGAAGCATGTTGTCAAATGAATTTGTTTTTCTTCCCTGATGACGTGAACGCTAGGAGTGAGAAAGACAAAAATATTGAACGGATCAGATCGGTTCACGTTGTCCGACGATCGTTTGGGACGATTAATTTGATTATCGCGGTCTGATAGCAATTTACATAGTAATACGCGACTTAAGATCGCGAGGAAAAAAAAATGAAAAGAGAAAGGTGATCGGCAGAGGCTGAAGGTACAGCTCGACGGAATAGCGAATCGAGCAAAAGGAAAAGCGAAGAGAAACGAGCTCTCGTAGTCACACGGTCGCCAAATCCTCCGCTTACACACGTCTCCTCGTTGTTTTAGATTAGAGAATTCGATTATCGCTGTCGCGTCTGGGACGGAAGGTTTCTATTCCAAAAAGCCTCACACGATGTGATTTACATGCTAATACAGAAACCGCTCTTTATCTTTCTCTTTCCCCCATTCCCCTCCCCCTCTTCTCTTTCTCTTTCTCTCTCTCTCTCGTCCTTTCATGCACGCGCCGCAGCACGGGGGTCGTAAGATAAATTAAAGCCCGCTTCACACCACGAAGGCTGCATCGTCGCGGCTGCACGTATCATCCACCGTTAATACCTCTGGGAAAATTTATGAACGGGTGGAGAATGAGGGAAGGGTAATGGCTCTTATTTATTTGTATTCGGTCGGACCACGATGCGCGGAAAAAATAAATATTTCGGTGAATTGGCCTTATCCCAACACGAATGATTGATATAACTTGGCTCCTGATTTTCTTTCCTTTTTTTTTTCTCGCTCGCTAATCATTCACTTTTGTTTTTATTTATGATAATACGTAGCTAATTTACATTCAGAAAGCTAAATTATGAAAGGAGAGGAGTTATTTAATGTTGTCGTATAATTAAACTCTTGTCAACTTTTTCGTTTATTTATATTTAGCAAGAAATTTTTTGTTCTGTTTTATTACTTTTAGTACACACATATATTGATCGTTTAATAGTATCTCTCTGCCCGCGTTTCTTTTGTATCTTGTATATGGACTTGTAACTGCTTATAAGAAACCGTTTTTCTGTCACGTATATTATTCACGAACTTTTAGAAGATTCATCCTTAAATGTTAATAAGCGTTTCTCTCTTTCTTCTCCTTTTTTTCATGTTAAAAGCGCCAAAGAATGAGAAAACGAGGAAGAAGAAAGACGTACTCGAGGAGAGAGATCACTGGAGAGAGAAATGGATAAGGGGGTGGGTTTGGGAAGTGCCTGGACGGCCGACGGAAAACAAAAGAATGGGGGCCGTACTTGAAAAGCACAATTGAAATTCAAGATCCATATGCAAAGAGCGCCGCTGAGAGGAGAGGAAGCTGGAAGATAGGAAACGAAGAAAGGAGAAAGGACACTTTATATCGAATAATTTAACTCTCTTCTTCGCTGTCTATCTGCTCCTCCTCCTTTCTCTCTTTCTCTCTTTCTCTCTTCTTTCTATCTTCTTGAAGACCGCTCGGTTTCCCGCGATATCAAGAAAGAGTTATATTCTTTAAATAATTGATTTAACATGTATACATACATTATACGCAACATAATAACGCTATGTAAATGGTAATTCCACCCATGCGATGCTCATCCGTGGCGTGGGCTGAGTCCAGAACCGCGTCTACAATCGCGTCACATTCGTACCCCCTTTGCCTTCCCGCCGCCACCACCGCCTTTCTTATGCCGCCCAGTCGGACCCACGATAGTAAACCGGGGGTCTGCGGGTCCCCGCAGAGACGAGAGACTGGGGGTTAAGTTACCGAGCACCTCATATTTTTTTCGTCCTCCCGGGGAATCTTCCCTTTTTCTTCCCTACGTTATTTTTCCCCTCACTCGCCCATCATTCGAGAAGGGTAATTTCGTCTACGGATTCAGAGAGCCACTTCCGCGATCCGAAAAGATTAGGAAGGGGTGACGAAGCCCGACACGATAAATGAAGTCGTGAAATAAATTCCGAAATGGAAATCGACGTCTGTATATAATAAGATTGATTGTACATCTGAATTTTCCATTAACTTTTCAAGACGCGATAATTATGATAATTTTAAACTCTGCATTTATTTATCAAGTTCCGACATTTTTTAAAAAACAGAGCATATAATTAGATACACATTAATATTTAAGGGATTTCAAGATCAATTACCTCTTATTTTTATGTATTATTAATTATTTTTTTAACTGGAGACGATAAACATATATTCAATAAAATCCTAAGGCAGATTAGACTCTAGAATTAAGATATCTTTTTTCCAATTTATTTAGTAACTTATTTGATCAGCGTCGTGGATATGAAAGTCGTCAATATATTTATATCAAACTGCGCGTCGTTGATATATTGCAATTTCTTTTACACAATGTGAATTAGACTAGAGATCTCTATTGGAACATATTCAAAACTCGATGGGTCAACGACATCATAGCAAATGATTTGAGGTTCTAATACACCAACACTAGAGAAGAGATACAAATGAATGAACAGCAACGAACGAGTGAGGATTAAGAGAGAGAAAGAGAGAGAGAATCAAATAAAAGATAATTGATAGAGAGAGGAAGAGGCACAAAGAAGGATTTCTGACAAATTGGGAGGCTGTTAAAGCAAAGGCATGGAGACGGCGTTCACTGAAATTGAAGGAGAGAAGATCTCGATATTTGACGAAGAAAAAAGAATCCAAGAGAGAGAAAGAGAGATAGAGAGCATAAATCGAGAAAAAGACGAGCCGCGCGACACTCGTGTCACGATGGGCCTCGTAGCAGCATTTTTAGAGCCGAAATAAAGTGGAAGAACGAACGTACACCATCTCTCGAATATCCGCTGGGCGCGCGTCATAAGACGTAGGTGGTCTCTCTCTTCTTGGCGTCCCTCTTTCCGGCTCTTTCTCCCTCTCTCACTGTTACATCGTTCTTATTGTCGTTCATTTCTTCGCTCGTCCATTCCGTTCTCGCATTCGTCTGTACCGCGTGTCTGATCTACCGAACGAGCCGAGCGAGAGCGCATATGCTGGCAGTGAGCGCATATGCGCCCCTCGCCGCACATTGGACTTTTCGAGGCGCGGAATTGCGAAACGTCACTTCCTCGCTCGCGAAGATCTGTCTGGACATCCCAGTTCTCTCGCCGCTGATCGATCGCCACATATACGTGACGCGCGCGATCCCGATTTGCAATTCAACTCGTCAACGTCGGCGCAACACTAACTGTTTAGTGCCGCGATTGTGACCAGCGATTCAGTAACCAAGATGTTCTAAGAGAAATCCCAGATTAACAAGAATGTAATTTATTTAGCTATGAGAGAGAGACTGAGAGAGAGAGAGAGAGAGAGAGAGAGAGAGAGAGAGAGGGAGAAGGAGTTAGTCAATTGTAATTTAATTTTTTAAATTATTTATCATGAAAGAAATATAATTGCTTCTCTTCGTATCGTGTTCTATTTGAAAATGTCTTCATTTATTGGTTTACGTTGCTATTTTACGTGTTTCGCGATGTATTATTGTTGATTATTGTTGAAATCATGCAATATTATACAATAATAATCAAAGTGGCGATCTAGATCAACTAGTTCAACCAGATATTTTGTTAAACTCTAAGAATAGAGCGAAGATGGAGGCGAGATACAAAGCGGCCTCGCCCGACGCTCCGACGTACAAAATGCAAATCGCCCGGGATAAAGATGGAATCTGGATAACGGTATCAAAATCTGGAATACTTCCTCGATGTGCGAGCACGATGGGAAACGCGAGAGACGGCGAGTAACGTCGCCCGTTCGCGTTTACGTGTCCGTGCCGATCTTGATGAAACCGACGGCGGTCTCGCTCCGCGTCGAGAGAAAGAGAGTAAGAAAGAAGATCCTGGAAGCTGCGCACACACGAAATCTCCGTTGCTTCTCGTGAGAGTCGGGCATTAGCGGGAACCGACACCGCGGGTGGGTTTCGGTGAATGATAACCGCGGAACGGTAACGATATTATATCGTCGTGAGATCAGGCCCGTTAATCTCGTATGCGTATATGCGTGCCGTGCGTACGCGTGCGGAAGACGAAATCGTAATCTTAATCGTTCTCGTGACGGGCAACAGGTTCTCTCGCGCTCGCGATTCAATCGTGCGTCTCTTTGGATATACAAGCACGATGGGTCGACCTCCTTATATGCGAGGACCGTATGGAAAGAACAGACCTGTTACATCATTCATCCATCTCCTTCTTCTGACGATCTGGGCTATTGATTTATCGTCGCGAGAAAGCATACGATTTCTTCTGTAGAGAAGGCGGGCGCGCGCGAGTCGCTCTTTCTGATTAGAAGTATGCATTGTGCATCGATCGACGGCTGATGGACAGAAGGAGAGACAGACAGAACGGTGTCGTCTTACGCAAGTTAGATTGGAAACCATGGGAGATAAGCTGACCAGCTGACGTTTGTGACCGAGCCGATCACTCAGGGTCGACAGATCCCCGAAGGTTCGGACTTGGGAGACGAGAGAGGGGAGATTGGACCTCAATTCTCTCTCGCGGTGTCTCTTTTGGCTCGTTAAATACCGATGCGATCGTTTGAACTGAAACACTGTCAGAGACATAATTTCAATATTTCTTCAATAAGACTTTCGAATCTTGATATGATCTGCCTGAGTTCAATTGCAAAACATTCTGTGACAGAGAACACACTTTCTTAAAAGATTGAAAAATTTGACGTATATTTAATTTTCTTTCTTTCGAATTTATAATTAATTTTCCGCAATCGAAAAAAGATTATACTTATACTCGGCTGTAGAACCTTCTTTAATTTTGTCGTAAATACGAACAATTTGAAATCTGACGCTAACTAATTACTGCACCGCCGTATCTAATCGAAGTTAAACCATTCAATAGCAGATTTGCATCCGTGACATGACATAACTTCTAGCAATTGTGACATATATAGGTATACCACGACAAATCAGTTTACTTCGCAGAGATAGTATCGAAACAAATTTGTGTTAAAATGAGGTCGACCTCAAATCGACTCGAAAAACATGTGCATGAGGGAAAGTATAGCGTGCATCGGATGTGTATCACTTGATAAACGTTTATAAACGGGGACTCCTTTCGCCGATCGATAAGATCAGATTCCTCCTCGTTTGAATAATATAAAAAATCGAGATGGATAGATAAATGAAAGGAATAAGAATAACCTGGATATGTACAGGTTGGATTCGGGAAAAGGGAGGACCTCGCACATAGGACGGCAAGAGGTGAGGAGAGGAGGGGGAGGGGTAGAAGGGTCGAAGACGCACCATCGGTGGAGTGAGTTTAGCCGGCGGGCAACGCTATGCATACCGTCACACCCTGCGACACGCTCCAAATTTGAAATTTAAATTCGGTACCTCTCGCGGGACCACGTTGTACACCGGTTACACACGCACACACATTACTTATGTACGTACGTAGACGCACGCACACGCACGCACACTTACGGAGAGAAAGATCTATGCATGTTGCGAGCGTGCATACAGGACGCCCCAAAATGGTTTTAGACGTCCTGTCTTCTCTGATCTTCTCTGGGCTTAGACGGAAAATTCCGTCTAATTAAAAGTTATTTAGCACTGAAAAGTAAGAAGCTCCATCGAAAGCAAGTGAATCAAATAGATTGTAAAATTTCACTTCTTACTTGTTTTCAATTTCTATAGTAACGAAATTTTTATGAAAAGTTGTTATATATCTCAAGACATATGTTATCCTTCATGTTAAAAAATTTAAAAATTATAACGTGTCGTCTAAAATTTTTGTCGAGGAAAAATCGTATTGAAATTTCATGTAGAATACTATAATTGTCCCTTTTGCGGCATCCCGAGAAACGTGCACAGAGTGAATCAGAATGTTCGCGAGAACAAGATGGAGCTAAAGGCAGGAAGGATGTATGTATCGTCGTTTTCATGACGACCTGCCGTTGAGTCGTTTCCGCTCGTCGGTAAACACACGCGGGAATAGTAATTCGAGACAAGGGCCGTGTCCTTTCGCCTCCCGTCCGCCCTCCACTCTACCTTCCTCCCACGACTTGTCCCGAGTCGTGTATGATTGTCTTGTCTGCATGTCGCTGTCGATCCACGATCGCGTTGAATTCGAACGAAGGGAACGTTCTTTCAGGACGAGCTTGTTTTCTCAGATGTCAGCCGAAAATCGGTGCGTGCTCTTTCACTTTGCATCTCATGCATTGTACAGTTACCATCAGACCTAGTTTTGCTCTCGAAAGGAATAACTATGCATTGCCGCGAGGAAAGCCTCCGGAATCACAATCAGATGTGTCTAGGAAAATTATTCTTAAACTCTAATAATTCCAATTTCAAAACATTTTCTGAAAACGTGTTGTTCATTGATGACTTTCTTAAGCGCTACATGTTTCTGCAATTTTTTATTATAATGGAAAGTTATCCGATAGATTATATACTCAAACGTCTGACGACCGCAGAACATCCTGCAAAATAACGGTTATATTGCTGGCATCGCCCGCGAGATTATCGGCATCGTGACACCGTCTTTTCTTCCTGTTCACATTTAACCGAACGAGCTTTTACCAAATGTACGTAATCGCATTTTCCTCGGTTATGATTCGAGTCACGAGAAAGAGAAAGAGAGATCACGTCCATATTTTTTTTGTTTCTCTTCTCTCATTCCTCCGCCGCTCCTCTTCTCGGCATTCCACGAAGACACACGCCGCATTGGCTCGCGTCATGTGACACGTGTCCGACGGGCGAAGGCGCATAATGCACGTGTCGCACGCACGATACGTAACGGCTGCACCGGCATGTGACGGCCGCCGCCGTCGCGTCATCTTGTACCGGCGTGCACTTTCTCTTTTCGCGTCGATGATCGCGCATCGTAGATGCGGTCGACCAGCATAGAATTCTTAGAAACCGCACCGTTATCTTTGACCCCTCGTTATGCTACGCACTTGTGGCTAGATAATTCTGAGGTGTAGCATCGGTCGAACAAAGTCCTAAAATTTATGCTAGGCCTAAAATGAATCCTCGAGGCAGTAAGTATCAAAATATATAAATCAAAATGCATTGAAAGGCGTGTGTCACAGCAAAAATAATGAATGAAAATATGACGTTCTAAATTCTTCTGTATTTCATGTTTTTTAACAAAAGATTAGATTAATTTCGTTCGCTCTCTTTCTCTCTCTTTCCTCTCTTTAAATAAAATTTTGTATTCAATTTTAGTAACATAAAATTGACTTTAAATCGACCGTCACAATTGATCGTGGATAAAAGGAAATGCAACCTTTATAGCCTTTTAAACGAGGAGGAAAATGACCACCGCTTGCGGTCCCTTTAATAGCTGCTATAGAGATACGGTTGAATAGTTACTAAAACGTCATGGCAGTCGATTGAAATTGTTGCCGGAATCATGTTCGTCGAAATGATTACTTTAGCGCGTCTCTTTCCGCGGTCATCTATGCCGGTAACTATAGCTATCTTATCCCGGAATTACCTTACACAATTGGTACAGCGATATAGCTACAGGTATGTACATAGATTATGGCTATATGTATAGATTAGAAATGGCTCAGAGTAAACTCGATAGTTTCTATACGGAGACATATCTTTTTCTTACGTGGCTCAAGTTCATTCGTGTCACTGCGTAACGTCAGATCGATTCGAGAGGTTGACATCTCATAATTCATTCTTACATTTCTACGTTCGAGAAATAGATATCTTATTCGACGTTACAGAAGGCGGAAACGGCACTGTCTAAAGTGCAAATTTGAAGAAACGATTATAACGCGGATTGAATCGGATATTCATCGAGTAAATCTCGTCGAGCGTTGGGGAATAATCCCGAGGTCAATCTACTAAGGCTTTCCGCGAAGTTTATTAGGAACGATAGAGGCGATATAGAACTCTCTCTCGGATCTTACTCCGTGAATTCGGCTGCACGAAGACGCGCGTGCCTATATATCCGAAGTTCTTCACGAGAGCACTCGAATTAGATCGGCACGCTGCAGTGCAAACTCCACTCCTGCGAGATACTCTTCACAATGGGCTGGCTTAGGGGGCAACTGATCCTGTGGCTTAAAATGGAATATCTTTTCGCGATATTGATACTCGCCGTTATCAAACTCTCGCGCATTCCAAAATATACGTGTATCCTGCGAAGCGTTCGTGCAATACACTTCTTCATTTAGATAGAAAATCGTTACAGCAGCAGAGAGAAGGTTTTATTTTGCAATTTAGGTTGGAATCGCCTAAAAATTTGTTCAGATCTCTGTTGAACCAGAACTTCGTCCCAGATTAATCCCAAAGTTACATTCGGCACAAATTTTTTTTGTTTTGAGCACACGACCTGTCGCTCACACTCTGCTCCGCATCAGTCTGGATGCAGCGAGATAATTGCAGTTCGCGCGAGTGCCTCTGTCGAAACGATCGGAATGGGAGATCGATGGGCGATGAAATAGGAGAGAGGAGAAGGGTCCAAAAAAATATTACAAATAAAAATGGATTTTACAGCGTGCAGTTTTCACCTTTGAGATTCCATGCTGTCGGCGGTGGACGAATGGATGTGTTGCATCCGTGTCGCGCTCTGACCTAGGAATTCAAGGGCCTGATATCTAGATGGGAAGTCCATGAGGATAATCGTTAGAGGCTGGCGACGCAGACAACCCAGTTCGATAGGTTTGGACAGCTATCGCGAAATAGAAAAATAGGAAAACGAGGAAGAGAATAAAATGACTATGAAGAGAAGGAGAGAGAGGAAGGCGGAGAAAGAGCAAAGAGAAAGGAACGATAAAAAGGGAATGCAGGAAGGAAGGACGAACGCTGTCAAAGCTGAAGAGAGAAAAGACGCTGGAGATACAAAGAATGCAAGGCGAAAAGAGGAGACGAATGGACGGAGAAGAAGAGAGGAATGTGTTGGGCGCGTGGATGAGAGGTGAAGAGAGGAAGAACGGATCGACGAAAGGGAGAGAGGAGAATCGAGGGTTGGCGGCGCAGACCCGGTCGATACGACCACTACCACCGACATCACCGCTTCTACCACGACAAGCACGAGGCAGGACAGAGCGGAACTTAATTCCTACGCGAACGCACCGATACACAACGGAATCTTCCCGTTTTTTCCTTTCGACCTTACGTGCCTCTCTTTCTCTCTTTTTCGCTCCCTCTGCTACTCGTTGTATTCATCTCTCGATATTTTTTTCACCCCTCGCGCTCTCGACGATCCGCCATTTTAAGAGGGAACGTGCTCCCATTCTCCCTCGACGGGTCGATTTCCTCACAATGACTTTGGCACGTACTTACTGTCTTTCTTAAGATAAGTTCAAACACGTCTGGCCATAGTTTTAATTTCGTATTGCGCTCTATTGTAACATTGTGTAACATTGGCGTGTAATTAGATAAGTGTCGTGCGATAGTATGAAATAAAGCAGTTGAAGGAATCACATTACGAGAGTTAGTGAAAATAAAAAAAAATTTTGAGATTTCTGGAAAATTGTTTTTTGCTGTTTTTCATAAAATTAAATACTGCACTTTCATAAAGTAAAATTAAAAATTAAAATAGTTTTAATTTTACAATTTAAGAAGGAAGGAGAAATGAATAAAAACACTAATGAGATAGAACTCGATTTATTGTTATCTATGTATTGTTGTCTACGTATAAATCGACCGATGACATGTTGCTCGCGCACACACTCACATCGCATTTTTCTTGTGATTGCAGTTGTTCTCTTGGACACGACGACGGAGGAGAAACTCGACTGGACGAGATATCCGTTCGGGCCTCAAGCTAACACTCCTGGCGTAAGTACACCGAAATTTTCATCGCATGTCGTAGAAGGCATCGAACTATTTCTTAAAATGTTTGCGAAAAAACTTTTTCTTCTCTTCGATACGAAGGAAAACTATTTATTCCCGATAGCCGCTAACCCTCGACTTTTCGATAAAAAGCGTCGAGAATCCGACAGTAAGATCAGATTCGCCCCTTCTCGATGGAAGGACGAAACAATTTCTTAAATATCGCGAATTTCCACGGAAATATTCGACGTGCCAACAGCAACACGGGGAAATTCCTGTCGACGTAGGAATTTCGCTCGCTCGCTCGCGCACACGCTCGGCATCCTTTTCCGCGCGCGCGGCCAAAGGGAAATATTAAAAAATGTCTCAAACATAAATTAATGCAACTTTCTCGCGAGGTCGTTGTACGCGATTCAAGAGCTCTCTCTCTCTCTCTCTCTTTCTCTCCTCCGGCGATCGTAACAAAGGGGCGCTTAGATGAAAAAAAAAATTCAAGGCCTTCCCGACATTTTCTTCTCTCTGTATTTTTTATTCTCCCCTCGCGGAGAGGGGAGATCTTTTGGAACTCGACTGGCCAGGTTCCGGTGGTATCAGAAGCACTTTATAGTCTCGGTACGCGCGCGGCACATACGTGGGCTCCCGCTGGCCGATGCGCTCTCTCGGCGCCATGTTTGTTTTTCAGTTGTTAAGCGCGCAGCGGGCCGCCAGACAGGTTTAAATCAGCCTCCACCTCTCTCCGTTTCTCCTCTTCTTCGTCCTCTTTCTCTTCCTCTGCCGATTCTCTCCTCCAGCGCCACCCGCCCCCTCCCGTTCTCCTTCGCGCTCCACGGTCGGACCGTACGCACCGCTCGGTCCGTGAGTCAGTCCGACCGGGTAACAAATTGCTTTTTGTTTGAACGGACAAATTAGTGATACGGCCGCGCCGGCACAGCAGAGGTGCCGGCCGAAAAGACGGGCGGGCGAAGGGAAAGGGAGGAACGCGCGGTGTTTATTTAAACGTCGTAGGCACCGAGAATGCAGTTTCGCGCACGGGGGACATCCTCCTCCGTGACCCTACGTGGGTGTCGGCCGGATATCTCGCGTTCGAGGCTTCGGCTCGATCACGACGATAAACTGGCGGCTTTGATTTTTCTGGCGACTCGACTCGACTCGTCGAACATCTCGAAGCTCGTTGTAATTTTCAATTCTCATTATGTTTTCATTATATCCCTCTGTTTTTCCTTTCATTATTTATTCTGTGTTAATATTTGCTCGATATCTCAGTTGTATCGTTGTTTAGCGGAAAAGGCAATTTCTTTTTGATCAGATTTAATAACTCTTTGCTGTCACCAAGATCTCACAAACCTCTCGCTATAACGTTTTTATTCTTTATTTGTATTTGCTCAATTGTCAAAAATCTTTTTCGCTCTCGATCGCGAGACGATCGAGTACAACGATACACGTTCTCCCTTTTTCTCTCTCGCAACGTCGATCGTTAGTGTCGCGACGCTAATCGGTCAGCGTAACACTCGGTTTGAAAAGGTTCTTTGAAGCTGCTGTTGATTTTTCTGGGTGCTAAACGTTCGACGCGCCTGCCCCTCTCCCTTGTACCGAAGAGGGGGGCAGTGCCGACGGACCACGCACGGGAGTCTGATCGTTTTTTTCCAAGAATGACCCGAAAAAGAACGCTCTTGCTTCGTCCTCCGTGAATCACTCGAGTTCACTTTGCACCTCCCATTCCATCTCGCCCGTCGGAAGTGCTACGTCCAAATACGCGTTCTTCTCCCCGCTCTGTCTGTCTCTCTTTCTCTTCCGTGGACTCTCGAGCGCACGTGCTCCTCGTAAAAACGGTCGCGATATTAGTTACACCTACGAGCCTTTAAAGTTCCTTCCAAAGTCCAAAGGTATTCTCGGCGCACTTTCGACGCTAAGTGTTAGTGTCCGTACGATTCTCGTTGCCTATTGACACCGTGAACATCTTCCTCACATTGGGCAAATAAGACTCAAGCGTGGACGACCGTTTAGCGTTGAAACGTGCGTTAATAATAGCCATGATTCCAAATCGATTTTTCAACAAACATCCCGTCTTTCCGAATTCTGCTTATCGGCAATCTTCCTCATTCAATCCTGGCAAGTCTCCGGCTTGGAATTCCACGTCTCGCACGTTCCGCAGATCGATCGGAACGGGCGACAAGATTTGTCCATTGCCTGACGGTCGTAAATGATGAGAGACGATGTTCGATTTCCCGAGTCGAGGAATTCACGTTTCACGTGGTTCTCCTCACTGTACGAAGAATGCGTCAACGATACGCGCAAACCAAAGTGAGGAATCCTCTTAGGCTAGTTCAGGCTGATCCGCTTCCCCGAGCGATCCTTTCCGAAGGAAGTCGCGTCGTCCGAAAGATTGATAAAAAGAGAATGTTCTCACGACTCGCCCTAATCAGTTTTCTCGGGTAGGGATTTGCGCGACTCTCACGCACGTCATTACCTTCGATCATACGTGACAGGAAATTTATTTCCGAGGATGAATAACTTTCCCGGGAAGATCCAATTAGCCGCACATTATCCAAACTCGCCATATCAAACAGGAAAGCAACGTTCTTGCGCGGTGACGGGAGCGAGGAAGAATGAAATTATTTTCATTTTAATACACTTTAGTTTCAACAAATGCATCCATCATTTAAGAGACATCCGGATATCTTCTTAATTAAGCAGAGATCAAAGGATTACTTACATTTTAATCGCGCATAGGAAAAAGCGATCGCGACTTTATGGAAGCTCTTCCGTCATTTTAATCACTCGCCTCCGGTCGGCATTAATATTCCAAACACGATAAGTATGCGCCTTTACAACTGATAACGGAGCGGTTATTAATATACAAGTAAACGGAATTAGCTCAGAGTATTTGAACAAGCCGACAGAGGGAGGACAGGGCTCGGAGCGAAAAGATGCTTTGATGCTGGCGGCGAGGGTCAAAACTCGCATAAAGGGCCGAAGATTATTCTATGCTCTATCGTGGTATTATATATTCTATCTCGATGCTCTCCCAACCACGACGACTTCCGATGAAAGATGTGGGGAACGTACCACTGGAATTAATTAAACGTCCTTCTTGCTGACCCCGTAGCTTACTTCGCATTGATTTAAATCCTGTTCCAAGCTTTTTAACTTAATTTTTAGTACGAACCAGAGAGGAAGAGAATTTTTGAATATCTGTAATTTTGAAAAAAACCGTATATTATATATTATTCTTCTTAAAGTACATACAACTTATTGAATTTATCATATCGAAATATCGATAAGTAGAATTCTAAGAAAAATAGAGCGAAAGAGGAAATCAGGAAACTTTCCGTTGAAATTCCAAGCCACTTAGGGAAAGACTAACGACGGGGCTCTTTGATTTCGTTCTCGCCACTTTCAAGCTAATTTCCATGCTTAAGAAGTCGTAATCCGATCATGACCGTCGAAATGAAGAAGTTTCGCTCACTCTTTGAGAATATCGACTTGCACTTGGCTGAAATTCGATAAAGTCGTGCAACTCGCGAGAATTCAACGAATGGAGAAACATTCTCCGGTCTAGCTGTTTCCGAACGCATTTCGATATCTTTCGATATTTCCGCGGGGATGAGGGGGTCAATCGTCGTGTCGGATTTCTATCAGTAACGACTCTGAAATCGGATAGATTTTCGTCTCGCGCGTTTCGTCGAAATTTATTCTATGAATAGGAAAACGGGATGCAATCGCGCGCGCACGCTTAATGGAAGGCGAGAAACACAGAAGCCATTGGTCCATTGAGAGTAACGGTCTCTTTCTTCCATGAGCATCCGTCGATCGTAGTCAAAGGCGAATACTGGTGGCTCTCTACCGGGAGATCTTGCCGTTCTTTTTATCCAAAAAAAATTTATCGTCGTCTTACTGCGAGCCGAGCTCGTTTCCTAATGTCACGATCAATTGCAAGAGAGGAAGAAGGAGAGAAAGAGAAAGAGAGCTGACATTTAGAAAGTCTAATAAACAAGAATGGAACAAATTTAGAGAAATGTTCTGCGTGTATTTTTATACGTAATGTCTCGTTAAAAATAAATTATTGAAGACTCGAAGACGTGTACAAGTATCATCAAAAAGATTTCCGAGGATATCGAGAGGAAATCCACTGGTAATAGGTTTCAAATAAGTGTGCCGAAAGATTTATCTCCACGAAGATAGAAAAAGCCGATAGTATCTTAATTCCAGGCTTAATTATCGACGATCCTTAACTTTTCGATCGATTGTAATTCAGAGACTGTCGAAGTCTCGATACTCTCGAGAAAAATCTACTGCAAATTAATAAGAATTTACGCCTAAAATATTATCTGCAATTTTGAGTCAATTTTATTGAATTGTTGACAAACATAACATATAAGTGACGATATACATATAGCGAAAGCAAATGAACGATGAAGTTCAATGAATCTCCTAACGATATGATACCTTCCATGATACAATAATAATGACGGTACTCCGATATTTGATGAACAACAATTCAAAATATTTGAAAACTTGCCTACCGAAAAAAGAATACTGTCTCGCCATCCCGTCTCGTCGGATGCTCATGGTAGCCAAGTTCATTCTACAGTTGATGAAACGTGGCTGATCGCGGTCGCAGTTCCGGCGAAAAGACCTGCCCGCCGCGATTCGCACGTGGCACTCAGGCTTCTATCTGACCGTTTCATCTTCCGCTTCCTTCATCTTCATCCATCCTCGTCTTTCATCCCTTCTTGTCTTCCTCTCCGGTAGCCGTCTCTGCTTCCGTTCTTCTTTTATCTCTCCTCTTACCGCCTCTTATATCACGACTCCCTTTTCATTGTCTCCATCCTTTTCTCTTTCTCTCTCTCTCTCTCAAACACACACACACACACACACACACATACCGTGGCTCCGGCTATTTAACCGTGCCCATATCTGCATCTAAATGTGCTCTCTGAATGTGAATTTCACATAGTGATACGCGACTCGGGCAACCGTGTCTTCTTCAAGGACTCGGGTACTCAGAAAATCGTCTTCGCGGAATGCGACACAACGCCCGCGAGAATGTAATCGCCATCAATGAGAACATAACATATGCGCGACACAATTTTGTGACTGTAAAACATAATTTTTCCTATCTTTTTCGAGTAACGCAACATTTTTCGACGCTACAAAAATCGGTAGAACAGACATTAGAACGTGTATTTGTACGTATATCTGTATTTTATATCTTGTAACAACTAAATATATGCGGAAAGAACGAATGTTAGCACGAATGTAAGCATCGTGTGCGTGTGGAACAGCGCGTAAAGTCAACGCAGCTGCGAACATTCCACGACGTCGAGTGGCAATAATAAATATCGGGTTACTTTTCGGACCGTATCTGGAATAGACTAACTGGCTATTAGCTAAATATTTATTAGCTAGATAAGCACACCTGATTTATTTTCCCCCCACGATCCTTGTTGTGAAAACCCGCCCCGCATCGACATTATGACCCGTCCATGACAGTTATTTAAAAAAAAACATCTTCATCTCCTGCCGGTGGCACGATTCACCGGGGAGATTAACTGCACGCCGGATTGATTATTTAAAACCTTCTTATCGGTGACGCCACTCATTCGGATTCCTAAGCCTTTCGCCTAACTACTTCTTCTTTCACCGCTCGTTCATATCGTCATTAGAAAGGAGGCAAAGTTCTCCTCTGGTGTTTGTCGCTCGCTCGAACTTATCATCTCGAGCTGAAATTTAAGACACTTGTCTCCCTCTTCCTTCTTAGATTGTTCACCCACAGTGTTTCGTAGCGAGAAACGTACGAGACCGATTTTGTCAATCGAGACCCTCGGTTTCGCGCTAACGCAATCGCATTTCCGTTTCTTCCGAGTAGACGTGTCTCAATGTTTTCCTTTCACTTCGATTTATCGTCTCACGTCGCTATCGTGCGAATGATAACAAAGAAAGCGGCCGATTGTGTCAATCTTTGATGAATCATCTCTTTTATCAAAAAATAAAGCTACGCGCGTCTGAAAGAATCATATTTCTGATACTGCATTCCAAGTAGAGCGAAGTCATACACCAAATTTCGTTTCACATTGGCGACGCTTCGAGCACGTTCAATGGGTTTTGCAAAATCCAGACATTTCATTTTTTTTCATTGTTAAGTATCGAGATTTGTAACATTGATCACCGTGATATTTACGTGTCTCTGCGAAACGTTACGCATACGTCAATACGACGTGAAAGGAGAAATATGTGTCTTTGATACTTAAAAGCGATCGCCTCACACACGACGCATACACGCACACGTTTGAGGGAAGGTATCGAACGCGCGAGAAATAGTAAAACTCGTTCTCACGGAAACACGTCGGCGAGTTCTCGAATTGCAAAACGGCCGCGCACCGCCTCGTAAAGTGTCACTAGGGCCGCGCGCATCGGGACCACCCCGTATAATCAAGGAACCTCTTTTGCATGCAGGCGAAGCTCACGCAAACGAACGAAAAGTATCGATTACAGATTTCTCATCGAGTCCCCGCGGCACAGAAACAAGTCGCCTGCACCCTTTAATTGCGCTACTCGGCGACACATTTTGTAAAAGTGATGACAATGATAAATTCTTACTATATCTACTTTTACTATATTTTTCACACATAATTTTTTTCGAAATCATTTCAAAACCATTATTTATGGAGCAGATTAGAACATTTAAAATTGTGTTGTTAAGTCGCTTTTTAAGTCGAAAGATTACGAAAAGGTTTGGAAGCGACTATTTTTAACATTTTTGCAAAAAAATCAGTTTAGTTTATGGAGTTATTTATAGTATTCAATTTATGACAGACTCGCATTTATATTTTATGTACGAATGTAGTTCACTTATTCTAAGATAAATTTATTAAGGCGGATTATAGATATGAGTAATACGATTTATTTATGAGGAATTAAGGTCGCGCTGCCATATAGTTAAACGAGACATATATGGTCTGCGTGTAATTTGATAAGATAAAGAGCGAGAATCATAAAATTTCATATCCAGTGAGCATGAACCGCATCATAAAAGGCAGATTTATTTTTATCTGTGCTTTCTCTCTCCTTTTCACTCTCTTTCTTTTCTCTTTTTTTTTATTCCTCTTGTTAACTACTCGTCAGATAGTTTAAGAAAATTTGCCTCCATTCACTTATCGCGCAACGTAAAACCGTTAAATTGAATCGTCGCGCGAATCGTAAAATCGAGATTCTTTGCGAAACGGTAAGCATTTCTGAATTAATTAAAGAACTTGATAACTTGTATTTTCATCTACGCATATTTTTGATATAAAAAGATCCGGCCATTATCAAAAATTAATTCCAATAGTTCCGAATACAGACAGCTGATTAAAGTACTTTCTGTTCGTGAAAGGGAGAAAATAATCGTTCAATATGATCCTAATTAGAGAATAAATCGGTTGAAGTACAAAGGGTAGAACGACGAAGGGGTACACGTCGTAATAAACTTTACGTGCGTACGGCTTCTCAGAGCCAGACGCGTTTTTCATGTTTATTAATCCTGCGTACTAATTATACGGAAGCCAATCCAATTATTTGCCTTCATCGGCTACTACCGTCGGTTCTCATCCTCGGCGATCGAGAGCTATTTATCCGGGGCCGCGCAGAAAATCGCAAGCCTTCGGGAATCCGCCTCGTAAATTTCTTCGTACATGTGTGCGAGGATCGAGCACTCTTCTCGACGTTAAGTAAAAAATGGCGTCGACGAACTCGCTTTAACGTCGTAAAAAGCCTCATTAGTGCAAAAGTGCAAAATATAGTAGTGTGTGTATGATAAAACTTATTTGAAATATTACCTATTAGAAAATATGTTTACGCAATGGCAAAATAAAAAGATAAGATTTTTCTTTGGTAATAACTACTATTTCGATCGTTATGTAATTTAAAAAACCAGACGTAATGCTGGTGTCACGCGCAAATACGCACTTGGTACATTTTTTTTACTTGGGTATGTAACAGGCGAATTCTGATAGCTCGAGCGATTCGTTAGCAATGTCCAAACCAGATGGAATTCCTGTCACGTTGCCTTCGTCACCGCGTCGAACGGTCAGGAAATCTGCGGAATTCCGTTCTCGCTTTCGATGCCTCTTTCTTCTCCGAACCTTGGAGATTCGACTGACCTCGCGCGCGGAACGAAATTAATGCTAATCCCTTGGAATTAATCCCACGGGCCGAATGATTGAATGGAGGTTGGATTATTCTAGTACGCGCCATCGGTCACACGAGTCGCGCGGCGTAGCGAGCCATTTCCACGGGATTAATCACTCCCGGTGCGCTTCTTTTCCTACCCGATCGCGGAGCTTTTTTTTTCACATTTTATGACCTCGCGGGTGGATTACTATCGACTTTTTCGAAAGCGCGCCACTGTGCACTTTGACAAATAATGCACGATTTTTTCTGACCTGCCATCGGCGAGGCATTTCACGAGGCAATTTTCTTTCTTTTTTTTTTAAAGTTTCGCCAGAACTGACGAATGTCGACACCGTCAATTTTTTTTTTATAACGTAATGATTAGCTGCTTAGACTCGATTTTAATTAAGTGTCAGTATGGCACTCAAATTATTACCGATTATAGCAGAATTAAATCTTCCCTTGTAATAAAAAATATATTCTATAAGAAAAGTGTAGTACAATTTTATTATATATAAAGATTATAAAGTCGAAATTTTGTCGAAATTAATTGAAAGAAAACCAGAATGAAAATATAATGTTACATCTGTAAGATTACTGTTTGTAATTTTTTTATCGCACTTTCTAATTTAAAAGTATTAACTTGGTGAGAGTTTTATTTTATTTATCAAATTACATTACGTGATATAAGCCTTATTATAATATACGCGTTGCGTATAAATTTAAGATAACGGTTAGATTGCAGACAATGAGATTAAGCTGCCTGAAAAAAATCGCGCGATCCTCGTAATTTCGATTCTCGATAAATCGCCCCTTGTTCCTATAATGGGAGATCATCTTATCTGCTAACCATAAGGATGACTCGGGTGATTCACATCGATGCGCAAGTTCCTCGCTGTTATCTATTTATTGATAGTGACATTGACCCGTGCAATGATCGTCATCGCGCTCGCCGGATCATCGTCGCCAATCTCGGCATCTGGATAACTGATCTTCTTTGAATCTCCCCCTCTCTCGCGCATCGGGTGACTGTGCAGGTTAAAAAAAGTCATTCTCCCCCACTCTCATCTCGTCATGTTCCTCGACATTAACGATACGACGGGAGGACGAAACAGACGAATGATCGTTTATTAGAACTGATAGCGTTTTAACTGGCTGAGATATTTCAGACGAGTGAACCGACAAGAAGAAAGCCGAGGACGATGAGGGAAGAGAGCGAGAAGAGATCTATAGCCTATCCAGTCCGAACCATATATATGTCTGGTATATCGGTGTGCGTGTATGAATACGAGCGCGAAGCGCGTGGGCTTGAATTCCGTCCGATTAAGATTTAATTTTTAAATCACGACCGTTCGCTCTGCACGAATCTACATGATTGCCGAGAGACACGTGCCATCCTGCGAAACGTGATTGCGCTTCGTTTGCCATTCTCTACGACCGCAATATCTATCCGACGGTGTTTATTCCTGTAGGGGCGAGATTTCGCGACAGATGGCTGAAACCTCGATGACGATTTGTCGATGTGCTTCAGCGATTACATTCGATTGGGCAAATGATTCGTACCATCGAGCAAATATTTGCAACCGCCGAGTATAATAACGTGCACATTTTGGTTTCCAATTTGAGAAACGTCAAAGTCGTGTATAGAACGAAATGAAAAATTCTCACGCGACATATATTGATAATTAAAACATTTTGAATGAGAAATGGTAAAAAACATACATTTCTTGTGAAAGATTAATGATCTTCTCTTTGACGGAAACTCGGCTTCTTTGAGGAAAGTTTCTTTTGAAGAAAGAAATTTTAGAATCATTATGTGAACCCTATCGTTGATGAATCGATCCCTCATAAATCGGACGAGTGCTGACCTAGCCCAAGTGGTGGCCAGGTCACAAACCGACGGCTGCATAACAGCCGCACAGTTCCTGGGAACCAGCGCACGCGCGGCATTATGTACGCGTGTCAATCTCCATCGCCGGTCGCCTTCCGTTTTCATGAGGATTAATAAAAGCCTCGTCCAACGACGGGAACTGTATATAGATCGTCTTGTGTAAATATTGATCCCCGGTGTTATCGCCCCTGGAATTGTACGACCAGAAATTTGGGTGTTTGATACTGTCATCGAGCTGTCATGTCGCTTGCCAAACGCGATACAGACAAATGCCGTGTCTATGAAACATCTCGATTATTATGCTATCACGTGCGACTAGTCGTGAATAGTCCGGTCTTTTTCGCTGCGTTTCTCTCTGCTTTTTGTACTTAAAGCGGAACAATCATATATTCATACTTTAGAGAGTGAAAATGGGACGAAAAATGTTTTAGAAAGCGTGACTAACAGAACAAAGCTAATTTTCAACGAGACGTTGATAAAATTGTTCACTTTTCTTATTCCTCCACTTTTCTTATTCAAAGAAAAACTAAAAGACTAAAAGAAACCTCTGTAGGATACTTTTACTTTCTGCCATTTAAATGTACCATCACCGAGCGATAACAAAAATTGTAGCATTCCGTCGATCTCGGTTTAACTTTCATGCCGCGGATTCGTTACGAACGGCCGCATCATATTCGAGAAACGTGGATGTTACTCGCAAGATGCAGCGCACCCGAGCCCGAAAGCAGTTTCTAGGAATTAAAATCATAAAGATGAGCGACCACGGTGAATACGAAATCTGCGGCTACCATCTGTTTCCCAGGCGAAGACGGACGCGCCGCAGGTAGGACTCACCGCATCGCATCAGCGGCATAAATCCGGGCTTATGATGTCGTTCCCCTTTTGACGGATCTCGAATTCACGATGAATTAATGGGATCGCGTGCGGAATACGGCAGGGAGAAGAGGTCGAGAAGCCGTGGCACGGCCACGGCGGGGTCAAACGCGGTCCGAAAGATGTGCGGGGCCTCGTCCGTCGCCGCATTTTACGACGCCAATTGTACGTGAGCCAGGTTGCAGACTCTACTTGCATGGTCGATGTCGCGTTTGGTGTACGCCGACGGCGTACGTGCATTTCTTTACCGCACGATCGTCTGTCGTCTTTATCGATTTGTCCGATGTGTTCGTCGACAATATACCTGGTGCTTTTTATTTGTCGCTAAATTCGCATTTGTGTGTGAAATTTACACGTCTATGATTAATAAATAAATTAATAGTATGACTGTTAGCAAAATAGAAATAAATAATAAAATTTATTTATAAATTGATTTTATAAGTATATAATATCAAAAAGTTCCGTCGATAGAAATTAAGCATGTTTCATCGTAAATCCCTTCAACCCTTTTGGCTGATAGAGATCAAGAAAGATCAAGAAAGGTAAAAAGTTTCGCGGAGACAGTGCCTTTTCGAATGCGTCCTGCCTATCGACGAGATATCTATTAGGATGGCAAAGCCTCTCCTAATGCATCTGTACGTTTCCCATTACGATTCGGCGCGCGTGGGTTAAACTAACGAGACCGGGCGACTGGGAAGCGAGGGTGCGCGAGGACGATGGGAAGAGGATTTCCCGTAGCGGAGACGATCGGAGGATAAGGACAGAGGCCGCCGGGTGATAAGAAAGAGCACGATGGGGCGAGAGATAATTTGGAAACGACGGAGAGAGCGGAATGCGAATACGTTGGCACATTGGCAAAGAGGGAGAAGGACAGAGCGAAAAGCTATGTCGGAGAAAGCGGAATAGAAAGGAAGAGAGAGGGAGAGAGAAGACGGAGAGTGTCCCACAGTTGAGTTTCCATCTCGATTGGCGCGGGTTTCCATGACGACCGATACGTGACCACGTTGCCTATGGGGAAAACAGTAGAAAGAAAGGGGTAGCAGGCGAAAGGGAGGAAAGAGGGTGAACGACGGGATGCAAGAGTGTCACGGGCACAGCGACTCCTCCGTCCTGCTCGTCTCCCTTTCATCGATCCCCGTATTCCGAGAGAGAACGACAAATAAATGGATATAGAGATAAGAAGAAGAGAAGAAACGGTTAAAGCAACCGTGAGCTCACGTGCAACGCGACCGACTCTCTCTCATTGTCAGAAAACTTTACATTCTAGCGAGGGAAGTCCGTTAGTCGGGCGGAACGGATCGTCACGAGTTGCCGGAATTGAATTCGTCAATTGTCGGCGGGACGGTGTCGCTTTGAAGCCGGGATCGATCGTTCTTCCTTTGCTTATCCAACGATCTCGGCATCGGATCAGCGTAGTAGAGATACCTCAGCTGTGTCACATCATCATGAATAATTAGAAGGCTACTACTTATAGGCATTACCTTTTTTACTAATTAGTATTAATTATTACCATCATAGTACTAGGCGCTGCTATTAGTAATTAATGTCATTACGTTATCGGTGTGACAGCTCATGCCGAGACTTTTATCAAGTGGTATATCATTAAATTTCGTGAAGCGTAACTTTTCTTCGCGATTCAGATGATACGTAAAAATCGCGAACAGAAACGGGTTATAACACATTATTCGCGTAATCACTGACATGTGACATTTAGCACGATGCATGAGGAAAAACATAACGATTCGATTGACACACCAACATAAGCCGAC
>JANQDE010000015.1:2293977-2395607 GCA_037157785.1 Cephalotes varians
CTCTAGTGGTGGATTGCCAATTTGTCGGAGGGTCGAACGGATCCGCATCCGTGCACTTCTCTCTACCCCCTCAAAGGACCTCCAGCACGAGAACTACATCCCAAGCTCTCTACATGCCACTCGTATACGTGCGCGCGCGAGACGAAAATCCACACGCACGTACGCACGCAGGATCGATGATTCATCCCGGGGAACTGGCGTTGCCCTGAAATAAGGAGCCCGACCGACCGACCGACCGAGAGCAGCGACGAGAGAGAGGTGTTCCTCCGGCTTTTCTTCCCTCGGCGCGAGACGCGCATACCAAGCGTTCTTTGGTAGCCGAGGGTCGTGCGGAGGAAGCGGAATAGAAGTGACAGTCGGAGCGAAAGTCAATTTGGGAAAGCCTGACTGTGCGCGTCGAAAAGAAGGGAAGAAAGGTGCAGGCAGGGAGCCTCCGTCCGAACGAACGTCAGGAACGCCGATCGACTATTCCGCTTCTCGTCAGTTGCGCGGTCCTTCACGATTTCCCGACGTCTCGTCGTATCGGCAACACGTATTGGAAGCCTTCCTTTCCGGGGAAAGCTATTCTATGTCTACGTCAGCTTGTTGCGCGCTCGAAAGCGAGTTCTAACTCTAAACTCGAGAAAATTGAGGAAGCGAACTTGGAATTACATCGCGATGAGATGTATAAAGGAGATGTGATAGAATTCACAAATATCTCGAGAAGGAGTTTCTCTCGATCAATCTTCTAAAAATTTATTTTACCCATTTTATCATAACGTTCTTTATCATATCGTATCTGTCTCGTCGTTTATCTCATTAACACGCATACGCATTTTGATATTTTTTTAATTATATTAATTTTAATGGAATTTTTGTGAGAATTGTGTGTATTTTATAAAAGAGGAAACTAATTATAATTGAATAAAAACTGTGTACCAGGATAATTGCGAGCGTTCCCAATTATTGCTGCAGGATGCGATTTCTATAAAGTTTTGAAACATTCCTTGCATGTAATCACTCCGTATCAAGTATCTCATGAGCGCATCAATGAAATAGCAACCTTTCTTTAAGTATAGTTTCAACGATACTCACGTACTGAATCATTCCGAGTGCATACCGGAGCTGATTCTATCCCCAGTGAATACCTTTATTTAACGTGTGCGCCTCGCTGCGCTTCCACTGCTGACCTCGAAATTCTGTGCTATATTCGCCGCTATATGTAAGAAGAGTAAAGAAGTTCGCACTGTACGCTCGTCGTACAAAAAGCGAAGTCCATCTAGACCGAAGATATATATCTCGATCCATATCGGTAAAACGTTCGTTTATAGAACATGTCAGGATCAAGAAAAAAGAGAGAGAGAGAGAGAGAGAATTTTTTAAGATCATGTTTAACGATCTTTTAGAGTCGGCCGGTTGGCTGGTGATTACCGCGCCGGATATCCTACTTGTAAGACACGCGCAATGAGAGTAACACACAGGGTTAAGCGTATACCACCGGTTACATTGTATCTCGCGGTGGTCCAGCCAGCATCGCGAAGCTCGGGTAAGATTGGATCTGCGAGTATCGATCATGCATCGAGATGAGACCTGGGCCGGGGCTCTCCGCTCCATTCGAGTACTAATGGAAAGACTGGTATTCATGTGAACGGCCTTCGGGGCCTCTGCAGGCCGTTGCCTCCGCATTCGTTTCTCCTCCTCCTCCTCCTCCTCCTCCTCTTTCTCTTCCTATCTTGCCTCTCTTTCTTTCTTTCTCTCTTTCTTTCTCTCTCACACGCACTTCTTGTTCTTGCCGCGTTCCATCTTCATCTCTCTCTTTACGCACAACCGCTCTTTCTCTTTCGCACTCATTCTTTGTCAGTCTTCCTTCTTCTACTTTCAGATCCGTATATCCGTCATCCAGACCGCGTCGTTAGACGAGATTCTGTTTATTGACGCGAGTCCTCGAGTGGCTCCTTGCTCCTCGTTTCCTCCTCGATGCCTTGGTGCCGTTTACCGAGATGTGCGAATGTATCTGTGTGTTACGAATGTGTGGATGTGTGTGTATATGTGTTTGCAGCTTAATGCGCTTTCATCTGAAATCTCGACGATGCCACGCGCGTCTTTCCACGAGAATTTCGTACCGCGGGATCAGAGATAATGGACTCGGGGGAAAGGCAGCGACGGAATATATCGACGGTACAAAATGGAGGGTGGGCGAGAAGAAACGACGGTGAGATTCGAGGCTTGTTTCTAAGTCTTATTAAAGTTGGCCGAACTTTCCCGCGAGACACAATCGTTGAGATGTCACGACGGAGAAAAGTACAAGATAAGGGACCGGATGGATTAACGACTGACCAAACGGATCTGAGCTGTTTTCTTAGCAACGACATCTTTGTTTTCATAACGGTAAAAACGATCAGCTTTTTACTCACAAAAAAGATCACGCGAAATTTTTTAGCTATAAAAAATATTATATCAGAATAATTTAAATTAATAATTTACGAATCCTTCGTTTCATCGACACGTTTTCTTCTTGATGTGATATGAGCTATTATTTTTTTAATGAAGCAATTAATTCAAATATTTAATTGTAATTAGAAAACATAGATATTTTGATATTCTTATAGGATGAAACTACTATTTCACATTTGACAGATTCTACACACACTACATTATAATGGAATATAGTGCACGCTCTTGTTTGTCAGGCGAGCGATACGCGCCTTTAACTGAAATTATCGGAACTAGATCCCGCGATTCAGTGATCCGCGATGCGACGAGCGGATGCGTTCGGGTCGCATCCTCAACTCGACCGACGTGTTTCGCGCGCGTGGAACGAATTTATGTACATGTATACCGCGACGCGGCCTCGGCGTGAATGCACTGGAGGGTGTCACAGAGATAGAGAGAGAAAGAGAGAAATGGCGGTCCGTTGCGCGCCGCGTTCCCTATCACGAGGAGTAATTGACTATATAATGGATTCCTGCGACTGCGATACGTCAAACTGACAGGTCCAGGGGCGTGTGTCGAGAGTCCGCCGCTCGGCCGGGTCCTTCGATATTAAACCCAACTCCCGACGAGAGCGCGGACCCTCCGGCTAATTCGTGACGATTTTATAAAGCTGACGCCTCTCCTTCGCCTACTAACCGGGGGGTGAATGTGCGAATTAGCATAGAACTACGTCGGCGGACCCTTTTGCGAGAAGAGATAGAAAAAATTGTATCTACTACGCGGTATGATTAGGTATATTAATCCTGAATAAGAATCGCGGAGGAGGGTTACAAAAAAACATTACATAGAATCAATACTCGAAATAATAAAATATGTTTATAAAATTTATCATATTGGAAAACAAAAGTATAAAATACATGTATGATATTTCATAGAAAGACTTTATAATTCCGAGGAAAATTGACATTTATTTATCTACTTTTCAACGAGCTATATTGTTCATATGAAATGTTTTTCTTAAGAACATCCTTTTATCTTTTCCGTGTCTATGTGGTCGATAATTGAGTTTGAACCATCGTGTATCCGCTTCAATCTCCGAAGATTCTGGAGCGGAGAGACCTGCGGGGAAATTGAAGCTTGTCTGATTCAGTCCACGTGGCCCCGTACGGCCCTTCTCGTTACCGCATGACGTGCACTGTCTCGTCAGGGGCGTTCAGCCCCCTGACACGCGACGCTGACAACGTGCACCGCGCTAACTCGAAATATTACGACGACGGTTAAGCTCATTACGGATGAGTAGTTATAGTAAGACACACGAACCATCGTCGGTCGTCCGACAAGTAGCGAGCAGCTCATCGACGACGGATTTTTGACAAAAAAGTCGACACGCTCGAAAACTCGTTCCTCTAAAATAATCTTGAATTCTAGGAAGACATTTACTATCGAGAAACTTAATGAGGCTGGCATAACGCGTAGTCATTAAGTATCATAATGTCACGACGTCAAGTAGATTCTTCCTGTAAACGAAATGTGATTCTGTGATGAATGGTTACGAATTCTCGAAAGAGCATATATAATATGTACATAAATCAGGATGATGTCTTTTTCGATTATATTGCCTATATTGGGAGAATAATTTTTTTATCGTTAGGAAGGACGGAACTTCTTTTTCTTCATGAAGGCATCATATCATCCCCGATACAGTTCAGACCTGCACGGCAAATAGAAACATCGGGTCATCGGATATCGGCATAGCCGAATTTTTCGATTTCCCCTTGCGAGAAGCGAGAAGTCGATCTTTGCGTCGTAAATCTCGCCGCTGGAAATTGCTTCTCCCAACAGCGCTTCGATCCCGCGGAGGAGAACAATTTGTCGTTTTCTGGAAGGAAGATCCGCACCCCGCAAGCATTTCCTCGGCTCGAATAATCCAGAAATAAATTCTCACCCGACACATTCTCTCTCACGCCAACCTCCTCATTTTACCGACGATCTTTTCTCCCCTTGCACGCGTATTCGCACGCATTTACGTACGAGAGAAAGAGAAAGGAATCTCAGTTGAGTGCCAAGGAGCCATGGAAATTCTCCTTAAACGGTCTTCCTGCCAATCTTTCGCCCCGAAATACGGTTATATCGGCTTTGGGGTGCGCGGAATAAACGGTTACATAAAGTTTTCGATTGGCGCGTGGCGTAACCCCTGTCCGAGGGATGGCCGCCCACCCTGCCCGGGGGTACACATATGTGCACTTGTTCGCCCGCAACGGAACTACCCTCGTCCGAAGCTGTATTATATCGCGGGCGATATCAGTACCATTGTATTTAAAGCGACGACCATTTCACGAATCGGACCATGCTTCAGTTAATGAACTTCCTACGAGAGGATAATTGATGGAATGCTCACTATTATAAATTTAGTTCTATACCTACTGAAATTACTCGTGTCTTCAAAATTTTAACTACAATATCGTTGTTATACACTTTCTTTTCTTCATATATCTAATGTCGATATTGAAAGTATTAATTTCAATTAATATTAAATATAGTTTGAACTTTCTACTAACGATCTTTTATTCCGCGTAATTTCACCCTGAACGCAATTAGCGTTCGGTTCTCCCAAAGGTGTCGGCTAAGTGACGGTAAGAAGAACGGAGGAAAGTTCGATCGCGTCTGGATGCGGTACGTGTCCGTCGTGAGAGTGGTCCGTAGTGCCGGATGCACGTAGCTCGACGAAGCAGAGAACCCTACGTGCCTGCCGATGCAACCTCACCCCAAGAGTGAGAGTTAACCCCCCTAGCACGAGAGAGAGCTCAATATATATTAAGATCCGCGAACCCCTCGTAACTAAAAGTTCGTAACGTTCCCCTTCCTGCTAGTGGAAGTCTTCCTACAGACTCTCGCTAACCTCCCTATCCGACAGCTACGCCGCGCGCCGTCGGAATTGCGATTATGGTGGCGATATTACTGGCGTAGGGGCAGTGCCCCATCCGCAAGGGTGGCAGCATCCTAAGTTCATGTCTGTCTCTAGTTTTCCTCTTTTTCCGCTCCTCTCGTTCGCACGCGCGCGCATTCTGAGCTTAGAGCTTATTGACTTTACTTCTGAACCATCGACTCGTATCTATTTACTTGTCACGGTTTGATCTGCGAGAAGGAATCATAGACAAACAATTCTTTTCCTTAGGACAGTGAAAGCACCACAGGGTGGCTCACAGGTCACTTCGGCTATGCCAACCATATGGTTCCCAAAGTGTGCTACCTTTTGTCAGCGTTACTTTTTCTCGACTAAATTATAAATGTCTAACCATAAAAAAAACCAGGACAAATAGCTAGTTATAGCTAATAAGAGTTGACCTGGATGAGGGACATTTGCTACGATTTTAACAATAAAGACTAACGGTGCATAAAACAGAGCCTCAGGAAGCTTTTATTTCGATGTGAGGATGCGTGCGAAAAATAACGCAAATGGAATGTCACGCTTTAATACAATTTTGTGATTCATCATCCGTCGCTACCCCTAAAAAGCAGAGGCTGCGAAAAATCGAGTTGATGATTTGCACGTCTCTCGCTCCGTGCTTTCGCCGCCAATGCGGAAAATAGCGAGACACGTCTACCTGCTGCGAGACGACGAGGCGAGGGTGCGCGATCGATACTCGACCACAAAGACGCTAACCACGGCATAGTTTTCATCGACATCGAACGGTCTTCGGTCGATCGCGCGATACGCAAATGCACAATCATATTTAATGCAACCAGGTAACTATACGTTCCAGAAAGAGACTATCTGAAAAAGATAACTTCTAAAGACTGTCGTACGCTATTCTACTAATGTCAATCATATTTTTACATTAAATCATAGCATTACGTTATCATTTTCAATTTTCACTCTGTGTGGAAAGTTTGGTAGTGCAATTTACTGAACATATGAAAAATTCTTCAAAAAATTCAAAATCTTTTATGATTTTTTTCTTACATTACAAATCTTGCTTATGACGTCAACTTCAAATAAGCGATCTTCCGTAAAGTCAGAATGAAAAATATATCTCGCCCTATTTCGGATATGTTTGCGCACACAAGACTGACGGAAACTGATATCGTGGAATTGCAGTGAGATATAATACAGCTAATCGCTTTTTTTCTCAATTCCGATGAGTAATTTCACAGGACGGTCACGCCAATGGGAAATTTTCGCCGAAAAATCGACGCGGCGCGTTAAAACGAGGACAACTCTCGGCGCGATCCAATTAAATGTCGCGCGGCGTTAACGACGCCACATCTCTCCGCCCTCTTTTCTCGCAGCTTTCCTCGCACAACGAGGATGAAAGCAGCAGGCATAGACACGGCCACGGAGCGCCCTGCAAAAAGGGAGGATGAATTTTACCGTCCTAATGAAATTTCCCAGACGATGAAGAACCTCGGCGGAGGCGTCGAAATAAATACGCGGCGGTGATAGTGGCGCGTTTTCTCATTTCTCTAATAATCCCGAGGAGCGAAACATGGCAATATCGATTAGCAAAAAAATAGGGAAAATAACTGTAGAATAAAAAAAGCACGGTAGATTTGAATTCTCATTCTCGATCCGCGTATAAAGCGATGATATCCATTAATGATATCCATTAATCCAATTACATCTGCGAGAGTATTCTATCGTAAAAGAGCGCACCGTGTGCTTATTTTAAAAGCGGCGCGAATTCAGTTTTGTAAACCTCGCTAAAAACTATTAATTGCGATCGGAGGCGTGTGAAGGGTACCGGATCGTAATTCGATGCGCGGACGACGGCGAATTGCGGGACTGCATCTCCGTGTGGTTCCCGGCTACTGGTACTCTCGAGCGCTGAAAAAGCTTTTTTTCGCCGGCAGCGCTTTAATGAAATTTTTTCGACCTCGTCATCGTCCCCGTAATAATCTCCCTTTTGCGACCGGGTAGCCGGCACAGCTGAATTTATTGCAGTCCGCCTGCCGGAAACACGTCCGCGAGGAAATCTTCTGGATAAGAGGCTCACGAGCTCTACCGCTCTACCTCAGTCTACCGTTTTTTGTCACTCCTTACCTGCCGAGTCTTTCCTGGTCCGAGTATGAAATACGCGAGAGCGGAGGGGCGCGTAAAAAAAGAGCGTCGAGGAGAGGAAAAGGTGGGGGAGAGGGAGAGAGGTAGTAAGAGAGAATGAAGAAAAGAGAAAGGAAAAGAAAGGGAGAGAAAGAGAGAGAAGGGTTCCGGCGACGGCGAGGACGACGACGATGGATCCTTCTTGCCCTGGTCGGAACTTTTTGCGGTCGCTCTTGGGACGAGCCCGAGAGCCGAGGGGGGCAATAAAACTAATGGTAACGCGCGCCGGTAATTCCTTGCGGTCTGTTTGTCGCAAGTCGACGACCTGGCCTCTCCGCCTCGTCATTTACCGAGGGAGGATTCTACGGCCAATGTCGGCCGACGACGACAATGACGACGGCGGGTGGTGCTTTCTCGCTTTCGTCGCGGTTGGTGGTAACACGTAGAATTGGGTTAGCAACGCGGATTTTAAGTGCCGGATGCCTTCCTGCACGAAATGCGATCGCTTTCTCGAATATTTTCGAAAGAGGGTTTACATTTTTGACCATCGTCCACGGTGGTCTCATTAACTTCAACTAAGAACTAGAATAGGAAAAAAATGAATTCTTATGAAACACATGCTAACGTCATTTTCTTTCTTTGCAATCTGTCCTACAGTGGGTAGAGGAGTCTTTTACAAACTTCGATAAAGGCATCAATTGGCGGAGTTATGTTGTATGCGACGTAGCGTACACTAATGTGAACAATTGGCTGTGGACGCCATTCATAGAGAGGGGTCCAGCGAACCGCATGTACATAGAAATCAATTTCACGACTCGCGACTGTTCGCTGTTTCCCGGGAACGCTCTCAGCTGTAAGGAGACTTTCAGTCTACTCTACTACGAGTTCGACGCCGCCACTAAGGAGCCACCTCCGTGGGAACCGGATAGTTACAAACTTATTGGTAAGCGATGATGAAACAGAACATGACAATTAAAGGATCACTTCGGAAATAGAATAATGATATTATTTTGAGAATAACAAATCTAATTTGCATCTTTTAAAAGAGATATTATTAAAATATTTTTAATTAAGAAAATTTTAAAAGAAAAATATTATTTTTTAATTATCAGATTTCATATTTTTCATACACTTCTTGACTCGTCAATTTCAATATCTAGAATGACTTTTCATTCATCGATTTAACATACTTGCAGGTCGCATAGCCGCGGGCGAGGGTAGGTTCAACACGAACACCGAAGTGGTGATAAACACCGAGGTGAAGTCGATTCCGGTGACAAAGAAGGGCGTCTACTTCGCCTTTCGTGACCAGGGCGCCTGCATATCGATCCTGGCGATCAAGGTATACTACATCAGCTGCCCCGAGATCTCGGTGAACTTCGCCCATTTTCCGGCCACACCGACCGGTCGCGAGGTTGCGCTTATCGAACAAACGCGTGGCATTTGCGTCGCGAACGCCGTCAAAATCGCCCCGCCGACTTTCCTCTGCAAGGGAGATGGCAAATGGTATCTCCCGACGGGCGGATGCCACTGCAAGCCCGGCTACCAAGCTGACACGGACAAGCAGGAGTGCAAGGAGTGTCCGATAGGCAAGTTCAAACACGAGGCGGGCTCTCAGGCCTGCGAGCCATGCCCAGAGCACAGCAAAGCTTCCGATTACGGCTTCACGGAGTGTCGTTGCGACCCGGGCTATTATCGGGCGGAAAAGGATCCTAAAAGAATGCCTTGCACTCGTGAGTATTAACCGAACTAAATTAGCAATTTCTACAGAACGCTCCTCTTTTGTCATTAGAAAATAATCTATATTTAAAAAATTAATCTCAAGATTGAAATTTAAAAAAACACATTAAGTTTCTTGAGTTTTTTAATTAAAATATTCTGCAATTTGTACTTTATATTAATTGTTTTATGTAATATTTGCGAGGTTGCGATATTACGTATATTGAAAATTTCGCGGAAAGTAGAAAGAATTTGAAAGACACGTTTCGCGAAATTCTTCAGGAATATACTTTTCGCAGAACCACCTTCGGCGCCGCAAAACCTGACCGTCAACTTTGTCGATCAGTCCACGGTGATTCTTTCCTGGAACGCGCCGCATATGCAGGGTGGCAGATCCGACACGACTTACAGAGTGGACTGTGATTCCTGCAGTATGGGCGTCAAATACATTCCCAATACCGTGAGTTTCTCTCAAAATCGTATATTATACCCGAGTATATAAATTGCGTGAATGATTCCTCGATCAAAAAGTTGATGCGCGGTTCCGCTTTGATTTTACAACAGGAGATCTTCAACGATACGAAGATTACGATAACCGGCTTGAACGCAGTGACTACTTATCGCTTCCAAGTGTTCGCCGAGAACGGCGTATCGTCGTTGGCCGGCAAGCCGGAATACGTGGATATTACTGTTACGACGGAGGCGAGCGTGCCGAGTCTAGTGAGCAACGTTAGGATCACAAGTGTCAAAAGCTCGGAGCTCAGTATCAGTTGGGACGCGCCGGATATCGGAACTGGCGGAGACAATGATCTCGTCGAGCGATACGAAGGTAAAGCTAAAGAGCTGTAACAACATTGCGTAGCTACGCCATTGTACGAGGCGAGATCAATTCCAAATTGTCACTTGATCGCGCGGTGGCGGCGGAGAGATTAATAATTATAATCGTCTCGATATCTGGTACAGTGAGGTGTTACCCGCGCTACGACGACGCCACTAATGCAACCGTCATTCAAACGTCCGAGCTGTCCGCCACGTTCAAAGGTCTCAAGCCTTCCACGGATTACGCGATACAGGTTCGCGCTAAGACCACCCGCGGCTGGGGCGAGTATACGCCGGTGATATTTAAAAAGACACCCCACGCGATGGGTCTAGGTAAGCGCGTTTAACGGCATTTAGATTCACATTTCGCAATCTCTTACTGTGCCTCTAACACGAGCATTTTACGCAGACTATGTTGGCGAGGACGACAACATGCAAGTTAGAATAATCGCAGGAGCGATCGTTGCTGTGGTCGTACTTCTCGTGATTATTATCATCATGACCGTTCTGATCCTTAGAAGGTAACTGAATCATTTTCAGCATTTGAAATATATGTATCCCAAGTATCGCGAGGTATCATATACTAACGCGCGAAAAGTTGTTTCTTTCCAATCGTCTTGCTCAAATAGGCTGATATCATGCGATTTCGTTGCAGCAGGGCCTCGGATGAGTGCAACAAGAAGCAACCGAGCGATTGCGACACCCTGGAGTACAGAAACGGCGAAGGTACGTTTGTATTTTGCTCGAAATTTCTCTCTTTAAAAATTTATTATCGCTATTATCCGCCCCCCTACAACCCTGTCACTTTCATAGTTGTTTCACTCTGCCCTCGTGTCTTGTGACTAACTTTGGAATCACTGCCCACCCCCTCGCCTTAGATCCAGCAAGTGTCGAAACTATACCCCGTATACAAACAGACTCACGATAATACGTTAACACCCCCCTCAGTACCGTAGAGATTTTTTTGCGGATGAGAGTGAGAGAAAGAGAGATAGCTGAACAGTTAACATCATAGAGAAAATGAGCGAAGAGAAAGCAGTCGGGCTCTGAAATACGTCCGCGACAGGAACTTAAAGAGAAACGATCGCTTTCCAACCAAAATTCACACCGATCTGGCCCATTGCCTGAGTGCGATTATTCTAACCAAATTCTTTCGATTCTTTCTTTTCATGTGCGATTCCCCTAATCTATCGAACCTGCCTCCATGAAAAATCCATGAAAAAAATCCAATGAAACAATGTACACAATCGCCTGCTACTACAGGACTAGTTGTGACCTACAGTAAGTCTTCTCCAAACACCTCAAGTTTTGTTTTTTAGGAACTCAATTTTGTGTAGATTATTTTTGCAACCCCTGTACATGCATTACACTTTCAGTCTAAGTCAAACTTTACGCTTTTGCTCATACACACATCACATACGCACCAACAAACACACGTACACAGGCGCGCGCGCGCGCACGTAACAATTTGCACCTATTTTCGACACTAATTTTCTTAGATACACATTATGCGTGCTCGCGTATGTTTGCACATTGTGCTTGCGTATGTTTGTTGTGTTGTTCAATTGCATGCGTTGTGTCAATGTTAATATCGTATGTGCTTTTTACATCTGGATTTGATTCGTGAAACATATCAGGAAGAATATGAAAGATATAAAGAAAATACAGATACGCTTAAAGGAGTGTATCTTTTTAATCAGCGCGTTGATTTTTTTAACTTTCATTTGAATTCGATTACATATTTTCACAATGGCCTTATTCGTGATCAAGTCAAGATATTTCTATACATTTCTCGCTTTACGTCATTAATAAAAGAATTCATCATCGTACACTCGCCGCTTCTTTTTGTTTTGCTGTTTGTCAATTAGTGTGTTGGTTGTTGTGTTGTTCACAGTGCACTGCAAAATGGACAGTTCACCGATTGTGACAACCCATACCAACAACAAGAGCAAGTCCTCGCGTAAGTCCTTTGTTTCCCAAAATAATTTCCGGTCAAAATTCTCGCGACCGAAAGGAAAAAGATACGCCCGTAAAGACATATCCGTACGATATATTAAAAGCATAACCGAACGCACCAACACTCGTACACTCACTCTGAGTTCTCCACGTTTATTATAGTTTAGCTTTAGGCTCTACACTTCGTTCTCTTCTTTCTTCACTAGTCCTAGATATGCGATATGGATGAAAAGTTCGGAAGTAATAAAAGCATGCCGCAGCCCCGTGTTTCGCACGCAATTGCATCATGTTCTTGCATCCAGTTTTTTAATTTTATTTTTCTTCAAGCGATCGTGCTTCGCGATCGCTTTTCTTCTTACCACGATATATCCAAAATGCTTGGATGTTCCGAGATGGCTCAAATAGAAACTAAATTAGTTTATAAAGAAATGGTTGAATAAAGAAAATTAAAGAAACCGATGATAGAAAAACTGTTTGAATCATCCGAAACATCCAAAACAAGCAGTGTAAAAAAAGATTTTTTGGATATATCGAATTGATTTTAAAATAAATTGGCATGCAAAAGTTGTGCATTTTGGCATGTGGCTATGCGCGAATTTTTTCTAGCGTAAACATAGACACCACCGATCGACATTAAACAGATCCAATTCTAAGTTAGATAAACACGTACAAGTAAAAAATGACTTTTTTACTAAAGTGGGACTGAAAATAAAAGGAGATATATTTTAGAATCCACCTGCGTTTGGCTTTCTTGGTTGTGTCTTGTTTTTTGGAAATTTTAAACTCGCTGACGAGAGAGAATGTGTGAGTGTTTCTTTTTTGCGGAATTTGACACGGTTGGCTGAGCGATAGAGTGAATGTTGGGACACGCGGTCTAGAGTTCTGTCAAAATTTCGCACCACCGGCCCTCGTGTTAATATAATGAACTCTGTTTTCGTGACGTTGCAGTGACCACGCCGCTGTTCACACCTGCAGTGGGGGTCGCCGCGGCAGGCGCAGGCGGCGCAGGCGGTGCAGGTGCAAGGAGTTACGTGGATCCTCACACCTACGAAGACCCGAATCAGGCGGTACGCGAATTCGCCCGAGAAATCGACGCTGGATATATCACGATAGAAGCCATTATAGGTGCGATTCTAATTAGATTATCGTGGTATCACAAACGCTTATCAAATAAAATAGTCTTAATAATTTGATTATATTCTTGACGATTTTTTTACGGCCACAGGTGGCGGAGAATTTGGCGATGTCTGCCGAGGGAAGCTGAAATTGCCTCCTGACGGACGAACGGAAATAGATGTGGCTATAAAGACCCTGAAACCGGGCTCCGCAGACAAGGCTCGTAACGACTTCCTAACGGAAGCATCGATAATGGGTCAGTTCGAGCATCCCAACGTGATATTCCTGCAAGGCGTGGTGACAAAAAGCAATCCGGTGATGATTATCACGGAATTCATGGAGAATGGTAGCCTGGACACTTTCTTGCGCGCGAACGACGGCAAGTTTCAAGTGCTCCAGCTGGTGGGCATGCTACGCGGCATCGCCAGCGGTATGCAGTATCTCGCAGAAATGAACTACGTACATCGCGACCTTGCCGCGAGAAACGTGTTAGTCAACGCCGCCTTGGTTTGCAAGATCGCCGACTTTGGACTCAGTAGAGAGATCGAGAGTGCCACAGAGGGAGCTTACACGACCAGGGTAAGTGATAGATTCAAGTTGCAAAGTCAAAATTAATAGAAGCAATATACGAGGCATATACGAGGCTCAAACATACTTAAAATTTCTTGTTTAATTCTTTCTTATTTAATCTATTGTTTGTATTCAGGGCGGTAAAATCCCGGTACGATGGACAGCACCGGAGGCGATAGCGTTCCGTAAATTCACGAGCGCCTCCGACGTTTGGAGTATGGGTATCGTATGTTGGGAGGTGATGTCGTACGGCGAGAGGCCATACTGGAATTGGTCGAATCAAGATGTGATAAAATCAATCGAGAAGGGCTATAGGCTTCCAGCGCCGATGGATTGTCCGGAGGCTATCTACCAGTTGATGCTCGATTGCTGGCAGAAAGAGCGCACTCATCGGCCGACCTTTGCTAATCTTACGCAAACTTTGGACAAACTCATACGAAGTCCAGACACATTGAGAAAAATCGCTCAGAACAGGTAAAAGCGTCCACTTGTAATCGTCAAATGCCGATAGGATTGCGAAACGATTTTTTAGGATATGTTAATCGCAAAAACGATATTAGGAAATTCATTTCATGAATCAAATGTCTAGTATATGATGTAATTATCACCGTTCAACGTAAATCGAAAAAATATGATAGAATGCGTAAAATATAATCGGCACACAACCAATGAAATTTGCTTTAAGTGCTTCGAGCGCACGTTCGCAAATAGTTATTATTATCTCATTGACATTACCTCAACGTTCTTTTATGTTTTATTTATCTCCCGTTGAGTCGCTCGTTCATTAATATTTTAATAAGAATCACGCCGCATGCTACGTGACTTATATATCGTGTCCATAAATTAATTTCTCTCGACAGCTAATAATTATTTTTATTCATTCATCGAAACGCTCACGCGTGGATCATGCTACATCCGTTTCACGTCACTTAGAATGGGATTTGGCATTGTGGCTCATTGATGTGACATCCCGCACACAAGCCTACATACATATATACAATATACATACAAATATATGTATATGTATACATGTTGTGCCCGTGCATATGTATGTACTCAGAAGGAAGGCCAATGTCTGCATACTCGTACTCGCGCCGTCGTGACACCTCAACCTGATTGGCATTACTGGAAGCAGGCTACACGTACTGGACTGCCTTACACGCACTTGCTTTTTATGTTCATGCTTTTTCTTTTTTTTTTTTTTAATGTATTTCTCACTATTTTCTCGACATATCCCCTAGGTAACAATCGTCAAAATTTTCTACTACGTCTGTACCACTTTAATGTTCATTTTTCGATATGCGCGAGAAGAAAAGAGAGCAAGATAAAAGAAATAAGTTAGAGTCGTCTTAAAAATTCGAGTCTATCTTTTTTTGCAGATGTACACTTTTCGCACGTCTTGTCGCTATCTTGATATCGAAGAATCACAGTTCTATACCTCGCAAACGGATATGGCTTTATGCTTCAAAATACACTTGGCCGAGCGAGATATTCAGTGTTAGCTGACGGGAAAATTAATTTATGGACGAAAGTCTACGTCATCAGCTGCTTAGAATATTTCTATCACGTTACGGGGACTTAGTCGAGACCATGTATTATGCGACGACTTCAACAGCTTTCAATTGCTTTCGCCGCTTATTGTTTCTACATTTCTTGAGCCTATGGTTCGCATTTCAGTTATTCTTTATAAGATGCAGCTATTTAGTAGGTCTAATTTTATACTTTGTGTTGCTTTTCTCTTTGACGGGTTTCGACAAAATTGAATTTTGCTGCGATCAAGTAGAATACTTATAAAATATCCACAAGATAAAAATTCGTTATATAATATATGTTTAACTATAATCTCTTCCTACGGGAGTCGAAACTTGTATCCACAACGAAATCGGGTAAGCAACTTTCTTCATGTTCTTCGAGTGTCCCATTGGCATGGACGAAACTATTATATTATTTCGCGTATTTTTCGTTTCGCGGAAACAGCGTATCGGTTCGCGCTCTATCTCTGTGCCAATGGAGTGCAATATTCGCATTTGGAAATCTCGTTGGTTTCTCTCCTATTCCTTCGTCCTATCTCTTTTTTCTCCTTGGGCTAATTCTTTGTGCTTTTGGTTTTGTGGTGTCCTTTGGTACCTGACTACGAACTACCGCCACTGCAACGCAACTGCGACAACTATCGTCCACGACAACAACAACAATCATCGCCTACAGCGTGAGGCCGCCTGCACACAATCCGTACTATGTCACAAGCCATACGGCTGCCGCCCAGGCTGCGGCGGCAGCGGCTGCGGCGGCGGCAGCGGCGGCTGCGATGCCACCAGGCCCGGTCGCGAGCACGGCGAGCCCGTTCGTAGACATAGTCGGCCATCAGGCCCATCAACAAGCCCAGTCAACGATTGCCGTTCCAGTAATGCCACCAGGAGCCGGCCGTAGCTTACACTATCACACACATGCAGCGACACACGCATTACCACAACAACCGCTCACTTATCCCAACTGGGTCCCATTCTCCCATTTTGGCTGAGAATGGTTATGCTTGAATTAAAACGAGCAAGAATATCATCATCATCATTATCATCATTATCTCCGCCCGTCTTTCTAGCCATCTAGAACTAACGCCTGGCATTTAAACCGGACGTAATTTCAAAAGACTGCATTCTATATCATTACGATTCGCATTATCTTTTACGATCGCGCTAGTTGTAGGGAAAGCATAGGCGCTCTTCCAGCGAAATAATAGAAAATAGTATAATTCAAGTCGCGTTGGACGGAATAATAGATGTGACGAATATATAGAGGTATAACACAACCGATAATATCGGAGCTATATACCGTATGTACAAGAGTAGTATCGTAAAAGAATCTTTTCTTCAGTCTTTTTACTACGAATTATCGACAAATGCGAGGATGTAGCTATAGATATACATGTTAGATGATACAGAGAATTTCTCTACGTTGAACTAGCAATAAACTTTGTCGTATAGAGGTAGAGCGTATATTATCGATTGAAATCGAAACGAGATATAAATTGAGAGTTTAAGAGTGTTTCCAAATTTTATAAAGAATAAATTCAACCATCGAATAGCAATATAGATTTAAACGCGAGCTTAGAGAGTAAAAGACGATTAAACGTGGTGTGTATAAGCAGTTAGAGTCTTTCAGATGTTCTCACAATTCTATATTAGCGGTCATAGCTTTTATTATAAAGAATAAAAGAAGAAAAAGAGAGATTTTATATGTACACACACACACACACACACATACGCGCGCGCGCGCGCGCGCGCGCATGTACACACAAATCACACGCATACATTTACAGGGTGTCCCAGAATTAACGCCATTCCTTTCGGCTGCGAATTCTTTGATCAATTTAAATTCGATAAGACAAAGTTTTTGACGGAAATAAGTCGCCTGCAAATTGCTCAAAAGAACAGCCATAGTCTCATGACACCCCGTACATCAATTACATTAAATTGATATAAGTACTTATCGTGTAATTTATTAAAGCCATCGATTTTATCTTAGCGAAAGCTGCAAAGATTTATTAGCATATGTACAGCATGCGTGCAACCGGTTGACCATTTTAGAATAGTATTTTTATACGTAATATATTAAATAAAAAACGATATAATTAATGATTGACAATGTTAGGCCATATTTCCGCATCAATAGATCCATTAAGATATATGTATATCGTAATCATACCACCATAAATTCTAAAATATTATCATAGAATACGATAAAGTAAAGCGACACACCATTCTAAGAGAAATGATTGATATACGTAACTTATCGATTGCAAAATTCGCTATTTGAGCTACTTCTTTTACGTTTTCTGCAAATGTTATATTAAAAACTTGTCGCAATATTTGCAGGCCGGAGGTGAGGCATTTATCCGATGACAGGAATAAGAATGATTTGCCGAAAAAAGTTCTTAGTCATGTGTAAATATCGATCACGTAGAATTTCTTTTTTTTTATATTTTCAAGATCGAACATAAACTGCATTTATACAAAGCTCAAAACTATTCAAAGCTATTTACAAAAGATAACGTGCAGATACTCGGCATTGACGTGCGCGCGAAATATATATAGGAAAGAAATAAAATTCGAGAATCAAAGCCAGATAGGTTTGAAACTAAACTGCAGATAGAAACACACACTTAGTATGACCTCCATCGCACTAACAAATGCTAACAATTGTCAGAATCAGAGAAAGGGGTGGTCCACCTTCACCCCCACCCGCCTCGTCGGAATCTTCCAACGTGCATTTGAGAAACAGGTAAAGAAAAAAGAACAGAGAGTCAAAAGCGGTATTCCCACACACCGAATCCCCTTTGTGGATGAGAGAGAAAAGAAAAGAAAGAAAGAAGCGCAGAAGAACAAAGCGCAATCGTTTCTGTTTCGTCCAGTGCCCTAGATAACACAGAATTCGCCCTTTAACGTTTCGACAATTCGATTATGCTGACTGTGCTTTCACGTTCTCTCTGCTTCTTTGACGTGAATAATGAAATATCGCCGCCATGTAGACAGCCGTCTCCCTGCTTGGTAAATCTCTTAGTTTGTGTTGCACTGCTTGTTTTCATACGCACCGTAATCCATTCACGTGTACATACACCTAAATTGTAAACTATGTATCACTATAACACGTTACATATGATACAGCCATTTCGTCAATAATTCTATTGTTAGCAGTTAGCGTTATTATCATCCTCATTGTCATCACATCGTCATTGTGTCGTCATCGTTATTAGCATTTGTATTCCTGCGGTATATGTCTTATTTTACATGTGCTATTAATATATTATTACTATTAATATTATTTTTATCACGATAATTAATAATTATTATTACTTTAATTTTTATTTATATTTTTAGTACTATTATTATCGGAACAAAGATAGAGTATATCATCGAATGATTGTTTGCATCGGTATTAAAGTTTCGTAGTTCCTGTACATAACGTTGTACAAAAAATGCAAAACTTACGAATTACTCGTAACATACTTAAATCGGCTATGCTTATTATCAAAAATGTATAATTCGTAATTTATAATTTATACAAAGCCAATCAATATTACGCATATATTTATAAAAAACAATTTAGGAGCAACTGTATATACTTAAGTAGCTACTTTTTTATGTAAGTTAAGATCCGTTTTATACATTCTATCCTCAGAAACTTATCAAATAAATTATATCAGCTGAACAATATTATTTCAGATTTTTTCACGGATATTCTAGAATTTAGAATACTCATGAATTTTGATTGATTTATTCTTTCCCTCCCAATAATTGACATGATATTAGTAAGTTTATATATATATACTTAAGATACCTCTTTGCAATTTGTACATACATATCTAAACATTTGTATATATATCTCCTTTCTTCATGTAAATAAACTAGGAAACAATTTGGTTATATTTTACGGTTAATAATACTTGCTGACAGTACAATCTATAGAAGTAAAACATAATTGTTTAAATTTTAATCAATTTAGAAATATATAATTGATAATGAAATCCCACGGTATCCCACACATAATATTTTATAATCTGATATCCCATGAAATAACGAAGACAAGCAATTTCAGCAATTTCAATAATAAAATACGAAATGTTGAGTGATCTGTCAAACAATAATAATCTTCTTTATTTCATTCTTAGCTTCTCTGTCATTAACTTGTGATGTAGTCAATAGCAAACGAGCAAAGCATCCAAAACATACATTTGGACTATGCGAATGTGAATGTATTTGGATAGCAAGAGAACGCAATTTAAGGAACCCTGAAATCTCGTGAACCCCTAATTTCTTCGTATTCTTCCCCGCTGTGAACGTTATTCATTCGCACAAAGAGACATTTCTTAACTTGTTATTTTTGACAGGGGCACAAATCCACTGGCGCCAGACGCGGTGGACTTAACGCAATTGAATTCCGTCAGTGAGTGGCTGGCTTCCATCAAGATGTCACGATACGCGGAAAGCTTCGAGCGAGCGGGTGTGACGACGCTGGAGGCGGCGGCGCGCGTCACCGTTCAGGAGCTCACGGCTCTCGGCATAACGCTCGTAGGACATCAGAAGAAGATCATGAACAGCGTGACGGCGTTACGGGCGCAAATGTCCGCCACCTCGCAGGGTTTCCTCGTGTAACCGTGACCGCGACCTCAAATCCCGCGAACGAATCGTACGTAGAAATCGGCTGATCGCTACCCCATGGATCTCACGAATTCCCGTTTATTCGAGGCGCCCCGACGCGTCGCCTCCGCAAGGAGGGAGACGACAATCCCCTCCTTCTCCCAAGTATCATCTAGGACTCGTGATTACCTAGTCATAGCGACGATGTCCTCGAGAGAATATCTCTTTGCGCGCAAATAGATCTTAACTAACTAGTTAACGCGAGGCAAAGCTTTCACGATACCTACGAAGCGATATGCGAACGTCTCACTTTAATCGAAAGATTTAAAGCATTCGTGCTGCAGACATTCCACGTTAGCGAGAGAAAATCCATTCTTCGCATTTATGACTTCCCTCAGGAACGAGAGGAAGTACGAGGACCACGTATTCGCCATCTCGCATATAAAGTGCAACGACTTTTACTGAACTTGTAGAACGATACACCTATTGCGAAACTTCCGCGATCTATAAGTATCAAAGAAATCGCCATAACGCCTTATAAGAACGAATCATTCACGAAGCTCGTTCCAGGACGTCCTGAAAGATCACCATGAAAGGGTCTTAACGGGATCAATGTACCATTCTCTCCTATACGAACAACGAGCGCCAATACTTTTTCATTTCCTAGGCCATTTCCGTGACCGATCTATCTAAAGATCAGACTGACAACGGAAATTAACAAGCCATCTCTGTAATCACTGCCGCGAAACCTTTCATCACTCGCATCAATGAACGCTCTCCTTTTAGTTTAAAGAACTTGTTACTTGTGTAACAAGTTAGATTGTATACACTGTACATTTTTTTCTTCGGAGGCTTTCATTGAGATTTACAGCCGAATTCTTTTCTTTTTTTACTATTCTATTGTCGCGCTTGCTAGGTTTTGTAACATTTTGTACCGAAAGGCAGCTCATTTTAGTACGTATGTATCTGCGATATAGAACATTGAACATATCGGCCTAAATGTCGTTCGAATATGTCTGTTCCTGGCCTTTTTTCTTAAGTATATTAAAGTTATGTGTTGATCAAACGATCAATATAGCAATACGCATCTGACAAAGGAAAAATGACGATTAGAGAAATAGAGGATCATGAGGGAACTGTACGAAAAATCGTAATGGTTTCCGAAATTCCGAGATCGGTAGCGTGATAACAATGTAGGTTCATTATTTCGTGTAGCGAACGTAGCGAGTGCGTTGCACTATTACACGTATGTCGCCTCGGCAATGTACACGATCGAAAGCAAGGGCGAATGTTAGCGAGACATCGTTATTAACTCCTTACGCTAAATTACTGCCTTTGCGTTACCTATATAAGAACGTATACGCGGCCTATATATAGGTATACCTTTCGATTATAACGACAAATGACAAAACGAACGAAACGGACATGTGCCAACGCGAGTGTGCAGGAGTTATTTCAGCGCGAGGCTGCGTGACACGGAATAAACGAGCGGAAAACGAGAGGATGCGTGAATGTGAGTGCGAATGAAATTGCGTCGGTGAATAACGAGAATCTGTCGCGCGATCCATTTTTCGCGTTATATTCATATGTACACAAGCGTGCGATCACGAAATCATTCTATATATACACATATATATTTAAATAGATATTGTGTTATAAATACACACTGTGAGAAGGGACGAACGGAAGTAAAATTCTCTATCGATAGGAAAAAGCTTAAGAGACATCCGTTCGCGCCAGAGAACAAAGGACCCAACGCGAGGGAAAATGGTTTCAAACTCGTCCCTTATTAGCGAGCAATGCGTTAACATATCAACATTATCGCGGAATGCAATGCGAGCGCGAGAAGGGACGTGCCTCGCGTGCGTCGTTACTCGAGATCGAGTCGAAACTACTCTGATTGATCTTCGATTCTGTCCTCGGATTCTAGCCGAATAACGAAAGAGAAAAGCCAGCCGGAAAAAGAGAACAACGTAAAGAGAATGAACGTAAAGTCATGGGGATGTAAGATACGCGGACAAAATACTCAAAATACGTACACGCGGGCGACGATGCGTGCGACTGTATACGAGGCACGCGCATCCACGGGGTAAATCTTTTTTTGATTTTCACAAACCGACCGAGGAGTTTCCTCGCGAAGCAACGTCCATTCCAACATGTATCTAAAATAGGAGACCGTTTCTTTTCCTTAGAAAACGAGAGAAAGAAAGATAAAGCGGACGAGAAGGCTTGCTTCACCGTATCTCGTTACATCCGCATTTCGCTAATCATAAAGACTGCAGCCCGGGCATCGCAGTACGTTACACCCGGGATACACACGTTACCGGTGACTTGTCTTAAAAGAGATCAACGGAGCGGTAGACATATGCGTACGAAAATATTGTGCGTGAGATTAAACGGCTTCCAAATGAGTCCGGGGCGAGCCACGGAGAAATTCTTTTGTTTTCTAATTTAACAATTTAACGCTAGTAATATAGATGATGTATATCGTGGCGACGTTGGATCGCGACGGATAGGGGCGGAAGGCGCGCTTTGGAGGCGAGATTTTTTTTCACGCTCGATGAGATACAAGACAACGACAAGGCGACCGCCTTTCACAGTCCCAGCAATTTCTCGCCCTCTTTTAATCAAAGATAAGGCGAAAGTCGCGTCTACAAAGCGCCAAACCGGTGATTAAAATCGATCGGTTCTATCTCGAAGCGCGATCCAATGGTGCTTTCCTCGTAAACGAAATGGAATGCTGAAATACGCTCTGGTGTCTTTCGACTCGTCGTACTTTCTTCCGACAAAGAAAACGGAAGGAGAGAGCGAAAAGTATCGCGGAAGGCGAGGGCAAAATTTCCCTTAGGAAAAACAAAAAGAAAAAAGAGAGAGAGAGAGAGAAGGCTACGGTAAAAAGGCGACGATTAAGAAGCAATAAGTGAATACACGCAAATGCAGATTTTTATATAGAAAATGTTAACAAATTTCAGAAAATATTAATTATCGATAGCGCTATCTTCCTAAATGTTCGTATTAAAGATTGAATGAGAAAAAAAGGTACGATAAAACGTAAAGGCGAAATCGCGCGGGGTCCCGGCCGAAAGAGAAGCGGAAAGAAGGGAGAGTCGCGCGCGAGACGAATTCGCGATCTCGATTGTAATAACTTCGGTATAATTCGATAATAATTCGGCCGAGATTCCGCGAACGGGAGAAAAAGATCTTAAGAACTTTCTCAAGCTGTAACTGTCTGTGTTTTAGCGACGCGTCTGCGAGTGCGACCTGAAGTTTTACGGATGCTGTTAATTTCGATATTTAGATTTCATAGAGCTCTATCGATATCACACAGAAACACACACACACGGCCCACGTGTTAGGCACAGGAGGAGAGAAGATACGCGAGACCGAGAACGTATTAGTCGGGAGCGTAGAACATGTCGCGTAGGACTTCTCCGATTTTTCTTTCGTTCCCTGGACTCCTCCGTGAAAATCTTAGGCCCGCTCTCACAATTTTTTTCTTTTTTTTTCTACAGTAAAAAATGAAATTTTACGTTACACTCTCAAAGCTTTCAATCGTACATCACAGTTTCAGTTTTCCTAAAAAAGTTTATGTATAGTCAAATACAAATATAAATAATTATATATAAATATATACAATTATATATAAAATATGTTCAATATGTTTTTTCTGTATAATTTCTGTCTATATATAGGGAAAACAAATAGAAAAATAACTTTTGTATTGTTTTTTCTTTGCAAAAGGCAAAGAAATAAAATTGCAATTACATTATACAATATTTTTTATCTATTGCAATTACATATACAATTTTATATATCATTATATATCATTATATATGATTTCATAAGGGTAATTTTTCTTTACACATCGTTTTTTAAAAAAATAATGTGAAAATTATTCCTCTAATTATTTTCATTTCTTTTTATTATTTTTTCTATATACACGACCAAAGATAAAAAAAAGAGAAAAAAAATATATAGATATTTTATATATAAATATATATATATATTTATATTTGATTATATATAGACTCTTTTTAGGGATCGTATGCGCATATAAAGCTTTATTTAGAGAAATCGGAAAGAAAAGAGCGGTAGGAAAAAGCCTGAGAAATCAAAATTGTTTCAATTCTCCGTTGCGGTGAATTTTTGTACTTTTTTCTTCGACGCTCTTTTTTCAATTTGCCGGCAAAGAGAAAACGCGAGAACAACAAACGGCTGAGAAAAGAAAATCGTCTCTCGCGTTTTGCCTGATCCTATGTAATCGATTTTATAATTCTACTACTATTTATTAAAAGAAGAATTTATTTATTTCTTAGAGATCTGACTAAATTGCAAAACGTTCTAATTATTGTAAGTTATCTATTACTATTTAGCGGCGAGACGATGTAGGGCGACGTATTCTTCCTCTATTTCCGGAGTTCCCGAGTGAACTCTGTCTTGTAAAAAGAAGGTGAAACGAAGCTACAGCTACAGTGATAAATATGAACGTTGTATCGAATCTGTACGCAGCTAATTATATTATATTATGTTTAGTTAAGCGTTAATTAAATGACTTACGAGCGCGTTGTTTTTTTTTCTATTTTTTTTTTTTAATTCTTTCCACGACTCACTTTACAGCGAACTCTGTCAAAGTACCTGCTTCAAAAAACGAAAATCTGCGAGGAAAAGCAAAGCATTACAGGTACCGTCCCATATATTATACATAATTCACAGAAAGAGAGAGACAAACACCATATAGACACACACACACGCATCGCGTAACCATCACACACACACATACACGTGCGATAATTTATATACACTCGTCGAGCTGAGTTTTCATTAAAAAAGAAAATTGGTTAAGCGAATCACCTCCGTGTGTCTTCGATTCATTGTATAAAGAAAAATGCAAAGGGGGAGAAAAAGTAGCGCGAGCAAGGAGTTACTGTCGACAAATTTTGGAACGTGTCTAAAAACAATTTTTCCTATGGTGTTGTCAAGACGATGTTGAATGTACATAAGATATAATAAATAATATACCTTATACGATGTAAATCGCGACCCGGTTTGTTCCTCCTCCATCCGTTTCGCCATTATATAATTAAATAAATTTTATTAAATAAATTAAATTATTAATTTTTTATTAATTTAAATAAAATTAATTAAATATTATTTAATTTAAATAAATTTTATGTAAATAAATATTAAATAAATATTATTGCCAGCACGAGATAAAAATGGAAAATTTAACTATGATATTTCTCCGCCACTTCTATCAATTGTTAATTATAATAACGTCACATACCTTGACTGCAATTCTGCAAGTCTTACGTCACAACGGCAAACCTTCAATGATAATTAATTTGTTAGGAAAATGTAACGTAACTTAAAAATCATTATTTCACGCGGAAAAGAAAAGGAGTAAGAGAAATCAAATGCGCGCGATTGAGTTGGAATTTCAAATTGGAGAAAGTTTTATTTTCGATATGGACGATCGCAACGCCTTGCAGCGAAAAAAACTAGAAACTACGTAACATCTTGACGAGCTCTATTGATAAAGAAAATATCAGCGAAACATTAATTTATTAAAACCTTTTGCAATATAGGCTTCTCTCTGGCAATATTATATTTTTTTATCATTAGCACTCGAGAAATATGTATATTGCTGTTTATTATAAATTTTTTTATTTTCTAGTTATCCTTCTCATAGTTATTTTGCATAAATAATAACACGAATGACAACAGATGGAAGTGCAATTTTAATTTAAATAAAAATTAATTATCGACAATTAGTTATTAATTGTAGATATTCATTATCGTTATTATTCTTTTGCATCTTCGCGGACAGATGGCGATAGCAGTTAATTCACACGCATGCGTGTGTCCTCTGTGACGCGTGCCGTTTCCTTTTCCGTTTGGATCTGAGTAAGGTTGGTGACATTTTCATACAATTTTATGTTATCCGCATTGCGTGTATCAATCGTAAGATGCATTAATGTCATGCGATCCTCGCAGAGATCTGCGACGATCGGTTGTGCGTCACGATCCTATATAGTTCAATTTCTCTCGCTAACGAGGTAATTTTGTTGTAGAACCAAAATGGTGCAGCGACTAACCTATCGGCGACGGTTGTCGTACAACACGAAGAGCAACAGGAGGCGTGTGTAAGTACCGCAAATAATGCTAAACGCTAATTTCAAATGGGATTCGTTAATTTCCGTTCGCAGAAAAATTACAGTTTGATGTCCGCAACGTTTGTCACAGTAAACTCTTAAGAGTTTGAGGTTATGTTTTGATCGTTCGCTTTGCGTGAAATTCACATGTGACGCACATCATTAAATTATTACTTTCTTTTCATCAACATTTATTTAAACTACTATTACTGCGAATATCTAGTCTACATTCTTCATAATGTGTAGAATTGTTAAACACATTAAATTTATTGTTTCTTGGTGAACTTTATAAATTATATATTATTATTAGAACTGATTGAATTCTTGTTTACAGTGTGCGTACGCCGGGTGGCAAATTAGTCTACCAATATCTGAAGAAACCCAAAAAGATCCCAAGGTGTGGACAATGTAAAGATAAGCTCAGGGGTATCCAGCCTGCAAGACCAATGGAGCGTTCGCGTATGTGCAGACGAAAGAAAACCGTCAAACGTGTGTACGGTGGAGTCCTTTGTCACAAATGTGTAAAAGAAAGGTATTTGACAAAACATTCTTGAAATGCTTATATTTTAGTGTTTGGATAGCAATTATTTGTCTTTAAAGCAAGATTAATTGTTACTTTAATAAATAAAAATGCCACAAAATTTACATTATACTTGTAACAAACTGCATATAATTTTCAGGATTGTACGTGCGTTTTTGATCGAGGAGCAGAAGATCGTTTATAAAGTTATGAAAGCACAGCAGGCTTCCGCAAAAACGAAAAAAACTGAAAAGTAATCTTGTGCTTTTTATTAATTAAATAAAACAAATAATAAAATCCCAAAAAAATGAACTATTGTCAATATTATTATAATGTCTCTTTTATTGTACTAACTTTGTCTATTGTGTCAGTTCGTAACATTTATAATAAGACTTTTTTTTATTTATTAATTTAATTAATATATGAAAATATCCACAAAATATATATCATGTCGCGAACTTTTTACCGTATGCAACAGATAAAATATGGTAGTTATTTATCTTTCTTGATTGCTTAGATTTAAAGAATTCTATTTTATCATTTGATAGTTTTACAATCTGTGTCGAATGCTGTAAGTATTTGTATAAATTCAAGTGTATCATTTTTACAATCATTTTTTTTGGACTGCATATTCGTCTTATTTATCCTATTTTTTTAATTTAATATACAATTCTACGTCTATCGTCATTATATTGATATCTTTGAGCGCGATGCACGTAACGTTACACGAAGGTTAACGACAGGCGCACGAATGCGTGCGCAGAAAACGCGTGATAATAAACTATGTAAACTCGCTCATTCCGCCCGTTGTGTCTACGTGGCTGCATTCGACAGGTGCACGTATCGATAAAATATGCATCATAAAATTGATCATATGTAACGCCATGAAATACCACGAATAAACGCATATTTCATAACTCTACACAATTTAAATTTTAAATCGATTCCTAAATTAAAATGCCAGAGTAAAATAATTTTCGAACAATGAAAACGAAAATAATGGTCGTCCAATAAAATTTCTTGTTCAAAAACACTTTTTTAATTCGATATTTCTTTTATTTCCGATATTTAATGTAGACTGCCAAAGAGCTTCCCTAAACAGTTGAATCTGAATAAATGAGATTTTTTTCCAACTGTCTCACGAGCTCAAAGAGAAAACATCCATTTCAAACTCGCGAAGCAATCGGTAATCAGAATTGCGTTAACGGTTTCGGAGATATATGTCGCGTACGTGCGAAGGACTCGGCTAACGCGTATGGCGATGTACTTGCAAGAACGTTTGCCGCCTCGGGCGGCAGTCGATCGGCGACAAGTATTGTGTTGCCAATTATGGCAAAAGGGCTGCCCGCAAAACCCGTCTCGCGGGGCCGTTGCGAGTCTCGCTAGCCTCGGAGCGCCCGACAAGTGCCTTATTTGTTGGGCGCGCGTATGGACATATAAGTAACCTGGTACGACGTACGCGCGCTATAGTTTCCACGGTGGTGGCAGAAACACCGCGTCGGCGAGCGGTGAGAGCTGTGCGAGGCTCGTGACCTGGGAATGCGGACGGCGCGGCGAGCTGGTATTAAATACCTGGCGTTCCCGGTGCTACGCTGCGCCTATCGTTTACCGTGTCCGGAAAAAATGTTACGGCTAGAACCCGCCGGAATTTTTGTTTGCCGTTAACTCGTTCGCAATAAGAACTCGGCGACGAAAATGCGGCGTAATTAATATTCGTGCTCTCGAATCCTCGTGTACAGAACGTCTCCTTTTGTACTATATTTTCATGATAATTCCTTTGGATTGATTTCTGGAGCCGACTACTCTTTAATAAAAAATGCTGACATTAATTTTCGAGCATCAAGAACAAAGGATTGAAAGTAACACGTTTCGGCGAATTAAATTATTCCTTAACTAATTTCTTCGATATTTTTGAAAAGATCGACTCTAAATTGTTCAATGAATTTATTTTTGGAGCCGACTATTCTTTAATAAAAAATGCTGACATTAATTTTCGAGCACCAAGAACAAAGGATTGAAAGTAACACGTTTCGGCGAATTAAATTATTCCTTAACTAATTTCTTCGATATTTTTGAAAAGATCGACTCTAAATTGTTCAATGAATTTATCGTTGAAATGCGATACAACAAAAATGAAACATCTTATATGTCCGTATAGACCGAATGATTTAGTTAACTACGTCCAACTTTGGGGAGACGGAAGACAAAAAAGAACTAAAACGGGAGAAACATTTTTATACGCTTCGATGTTATCTTCTGAAAAAAAGCCGCATCCTTCGTGGTCGCGATCGTCGAGCGATCTTTGCGATCTCGTCGCGATGGACTCCGAGTACGTGACTGGACGGCTAGAACGTGATACCTCGTCGTTTCCTTTTCGAGTAAAAAAATTCCTACGTAACTCGTCCACAACGGGTAGGGACGAAAAGGAGTGCGGGGAAACGTCGATAAGTCGGCTCGTAAAAAAAAAAAAATGGCGCGACGAAAAGTCAGAGGCCATGAGGCTAATCCGATTTCATGAGTCTCACGGACGTCGAGACCGTGGCAGCCGTTCCCCGACCGTGATTTCCGAAGTTTCCGTAGAATCTTTCTCGCTCCGAGTCTCCGTAGAGTCTTTTTTTCCGGTACGCAAAACACCCTTCCTCGCGGCCGTATCGAGAACGATCGCTGCGGTCAGCCGACCATTGGCCGGCGCGGCATTTCGTCTCGGTTCAATTGCCTCGGAATCGTTGCAACCACCGCAGCTGCGAGTAGCGAGCGAGATTGGCTACATACACCTACTCGCGCGCATTGAGATTTTCGATTCCCTCGAGCGCGCCGAGATGCATCACGGCTATCAAGTCGAATCGTTCTCCGGCGAACGCATTTACGAAGGAAGGGAAATAATACTTTTCGAAACGAGTTTCTTGACGGCGATATTTCAATCTCGGAAAAAGAACATAAAGTTTCTCTCTGGATAAAATTGAATTTTAATTGACAGACAGTTTGATTGAGAGAGAATAATACACAATTCTTTCTCTCTCTCTCTCTCTCTTTCGACAGATACGACGGTGCACGGGGGAGGCTGACGTTAAATTTCGCGCCGCCATTCGGAATTACACAGGAGGATACATCGGTCACAAACAGCAATTGTCCGGTGTCACGTTTAATTGACGGTTATAAAATGTAGCACGAGCGTGCAGTCGGGAATAATTTGGCGTGAGACGCGCGAGCCGGCTCTCGGAGAGGAGATGCGTCGCCACGTGATTCCTATAATTTTCTGGATCGTGTTTAGCGAAACGACAAGTGGGTAGGTGTCGTAATACGTGTGTCCCTATCATTTCGCGACATTATTATTAGATCGACGTGCTCTGCATCGCATTACGTTATTATCACTATTCGCGAAGAATCTCTACCGCTCGAATTAATACGCACGAAATTCAAATTTGACAAATTTGACAAATATTTTAATATATAATTTTAAAAGATACATACTAACATTTTAACGTACATATATTATGATTCTCTTTCTACAAAAGAAGTATCATAATGAATCATAATATATGCTTAAATTGTATATTTCTTACATTATAATACACATATTAATTATGTAATGTCATATGATTGTCATATGATTGTCATTACACACATGCACACTATATTACAGTTATGTAAAGTACAATACAGAGATTAGAAGCAATTTGTGTCATAAAAATATTTCAGAAGATGCGCGTTAGCGTATGATTCCTATAATTTCCAACGCTCGTGTTTGACAAAATAACAAGTGGGTGGGTGTCGGTTTTCACACCCGCGGCTCGGCGGGACCTCTCCGGGGAATGTAAAAAAGGGTGGCACACACGAAACCGGTCCCGATGAATCTTTGTTATATGAAGCCCCCACATATCGCTTGCCGCCTTCTGCGTGTGCCTATAAGGACGAAACAGCTAGTCTCAGGACCGTACTTGCTCTTGTATTTCCAGTTGTTCTTAGATGAACTCGATATCTCCTCTTAAGACTTAACGCGTATTATATATCTAATATTAATATTCAAACTACATATACAAAACCACGTAACACAAACACAATAGATTTGAATATATTATAATCGTTTCTTTAATAAGAAAAAATTTAGAGTCGACACTGACAAGTTATTGAAATTATCCTAATGTAAAGCTCGTTCCATTCTATTTTTAATATTGGCAATATTCCATTACGAGAACAAATGGTTATTAACTGATGGTTCATCTCAATGCCCATTCAACGCCGGCGAATTAAATATAGCCATTACGTCGAATTCGCGTGTTCAACGGAGCTCCAAATGCGGCGGACTCGTCGTTCATTAGCTTAAGCGCCCGATTACATCATGCTCGATTAAAATCGAATGTAAATCGTAGCTCTCACGAGTCGAGGATGTCTCATCGCTAATGGCTGGTCATGTTTGGGCATCTGCAATGAAATCGAAAATGTTGCTGAAAAAAAATTGAGAAACATCGGTCGATCTCTAATATTGTAATTATGAGTATAAATGAGTATCATTTTCATATTTTTTGTTGAAAAGAAAAAGAAGGAGAAGAGAAAATTGAAGGAGAAAAGAAAATGAAGAAAATTAATAAGAAATATACTTGATCTGCCGGTTATTTCAATTTTTTTCATTATTTAAATACTAGATTGCTCGATGGTTAATTTAAAGATCTAGAAGCTACAATCAAAATATTATCTATCTTATCTTACGTGATAATCTACTCGAAGTAAAGCTTCATCCGTGGCAGTTGAGTTGACGTCAATTTAAAGGTTCAAGAGCACGGCTCTTAAAGGGTTAAGAAAGTAACATATTTCTAATCGACCGAAGAGATTAATCGATTAATCTTTGCTGACTACCGTCTTCTCTCCGAACTGCGACTTGGCGGTGCGTTCTCTTTGATCGAGCCACCAGTGGCCTCAATTCACACCTGACTCTCAGCGATAAAAACCGCCTCTAAAGATATCCTTATCCAGCTTCTGCGTAGGCACGAGTCCCGTTCCTACGACTCGGAGGAAGTCAACTGTTATCGTAGAGCAGGTAGTCGTTTCTTACGCGCACCATCGAGCGAATTCATTTGAGCGCTCGTCTCCTGCCACTGCCTCTCTCTCCGCCTCTCTCCCGTTTCTTATTCTTTTTCGTGATAAAACACTGCAGCCGCAGCATCCTTCGCCGACCACTCGAAGCGGTAGTGAACAGGACGATTAATTATCTCGGCGCCAAATAGCAATGACGAAGGTAACGACGGTCGATTAAGATCCAGCATCAAGAAAGAGAAAAAGAGAGAGAAAGAAAAGGAAAAAAGAAGAAGAAGAGGGAAATCTCTGCGAAATCCTTGAAGAAAATTAACAAGAAATATACCTGGTCTGCCGGTTATTTCAATTTTTTCATTATCGCGCAATTAAATACTAGAATTACTCGACGGCTAATAATAGCGAGCGCAACATCGAACGCCTATTTCAATCGGTTGTTGTACTTGTATCTCGATTTTGACATTTGATAGCGATACCAGTTGGACTCGTGGACTATATGCAGCTTCTGGGACCCCCTCGGTTAAGTAGACACAATTACGATCGATTATCCAATATAACCTTCCACTAACTAATCTTGACTGTCCGTCGTTGAGCCCTCGCTTAAGAAGAGTACAATGTCCCGAACAAAAAATATATTATTATAGTCCCTCGCTTAATCGGTGAAGATTCGAATAACTGTCGATGTGTGACTCAGCCCGAAAAACACACACTCATACACACATCCTGTGATGACAATTTCAATAAAAGATATTTATTCAATTCTTTAACTCGTCATTTCGTCTTCGCTAGACTTATGATGCGCAGCATTAAATTTACGAGCTGGTCTCTCTAACGAAATTTTAATCAAGTTTTACAGATGTATGAAATATATAAATATAAATTGACATAAATTTATATTTTATAAATAAATTTAAAACGAAATATCCACGTGTTTAGCAAAGTTTTGCAGAAGAAACTAAAATGCATTTAATACAGCGAACACAAATGCATTTCTAGTTTCTGAAAGTTTCAGGATCGCACTACGAGATTACAGGACTGAGGTTTATATGGTGCGTGCAGAGGAGGAAAGAGAAAGAGAAAGACGAGAGGAGAGACTTGTGAGATCCGAGAGCCTAAACGGCCTGCGGACGCTACGGCGCGTTAGTTGCCAGACGAGGATCTCGCTCTTTTGTGGCTCCAGCCGTTGAGCCGTCCGGGCCCCTTCGTCTTTCTCGACGAATGAAATATACTACCATGGAGAACTGGCGCCGAATAGATCGGGATTTTCGGGCCCCGACCTTCTTGCCTGCTCTGTGTTGGACTCCACTGTCGTACAATGCGTCGAGGCGTAAGCACAGCCGGTTCCTTCGGAGAAGAATCCTATTTATCACCGCGATTCATTCGAAATCCCTTTTTATATTTCGACCTATTGTCCGATAAAGGTCAATAAAGAATAATTCACGGGCAGCAATAAATATAGCAAAATGAATAATTCTAAGGTATTTTTTATAATACGAAACGATTCAATCGATATATGTATAAAACCCGGATCCAACAAGAATTAACTACATAGATTTTTTATTGCATGGAATGCATTTTTCTCAAACTCGTAAAGATCTTCTCAGCTTTCAAACCTCAGATTTGTTCATGTTGTTTGTTCTGAAAAATTCTTGCATTTAAAACGAGATGAATATATTTTCGAGCGTTGGAAAGAGAAAAAGTGAATTTTTGAGTGCAAAAAATGCAAGCAATATGAACAGATCTCTTATTTCCTTACATTTACCTTTCTTACATTCTAATAAGTTAATTTCAAAATTAACTATAAATAAATTAAAATTCACTTAATTTGATTAAAACACATATTTGACGATTCTATAGTCCGATTTAAAATTTATCATTCTCATTTGTCTTTTTCAAAAAATTTATCCTACCTAGTTTGCGTTAAAACTGAAACGATTCGTATTTTACTAACAATAATTTTCGTAAACATCGTCGGTGTGTGATTAGATCGAGAAGGATTGACAAAAATAACACCATGGAGCGTCTTCTTCTTCGTTCGAGGTGACGTGAAATAACAATAATAAAAGTTGACGGGGGCCGATCACGGTAATTGTGTTTCGCCGCGTCACGTCCGTGCACAACAAGCCGCGGCGCTCTTCCTTTTGGCAGCTCGCGTCCGTTGCCTGCCAGCATAATATATTTTCAAGCGAGACGAATGGATCGTGATTTCGTGGCCGCAGGACGGAGCACGGACGGTCTCGCTTTCCTTTGTTATCCATTGTCGCTGTTCTCCGAAGCCGACCGGACAGTGATGGTGTACAGTGGAAGGCGAGATCGCCGTCGCCCTCGCCCGTATAAAACGAACGCGGCTTCGTAGAAGGGGTATCTGATTCTAATCCCGAAATCCGGTTCGAAGCTCCGGATTGTCGGCGCGATACTCGTCCTTTTTCGTTAACACGGCGCTTAAAAAGGTCTCGGAGCCGACATGACCGTCCCGAGGTGTTCATGAATAAGAGATGGGATGGGATTTCGCATAAAATTCATTTACGGTTGTTTATAAAGTTCGAAAGAGACACGACGTTCTAATTTATCCGATGGCTTACGCCAGAGTTTTTCGAACGTCTTCCAGAAATAGCGCGAGAATGACACTCCGCGATCCGTGGATCCGTTTACGGTCGTGAAATCCTCTCGTGCACGATGCGCCATCGTGTCACTGTCATTTATCCGCCTCGTCCCCGCAAGTCTGTCAGAAATTGCCGCGGAGGCAGTTAACGAGACGGGCCCGCGCGCGGTAATTATCCCCCGCAATTAGCAATCGGTCGTTAGTCAACTGTAGCCGTTATATTCGCCTCGCCAGGACGAACGATGCATATTCATCGGCCGCCTCTCGGCCGAGCGTCTACCGCGCTCCGTCCCGGCGATCCACAATAATTCATAATTAAGCGTTAATGAAAGCCACAGTCATCGATTGTCCGCGAGCAGCGAATCGCTCTTTCGCGTAAGCCGCGATTTTTCCGCGAAGCGGACGATAGATCACGGCCGAGTTATCAATTTTTTTTTTTTCCTCTCGGACGCTTCGTTTCGAGCGACGATTATCTCATACGCAGTCTGTCCGATGCGGTCACCGGATCGAATCGATTTCCGGCTGATCGCCGGTAGAATAGGCGAGGCCCCTCGTTCAAGTAGGCCAATTGCAAGAAATTGCGCGTAAGATGTTGCCATTGAAGCTAACATCGTCTTTATGGTCGCTTTTACGCTTCTCTTACACGTGCGCGCGCGCGCGCATACGACTGTTATTGCGCGTCGTCTTTTGCTAGCATCTGCAAATCGTTACAAGTACACGCTAGACTAGAATAATTTCTACGTCGTATATACCGAAGATCGGCGATGAAGGCGAAGTATTGAAGTTAAAGAGCCGTCGTTTACTTTAAAGGAAATGGTCGGGCGCGCATTAACAGTTTCCGCACTGCGCACTCTGCCCGCTTAATAGCGATGTTAAGTGATTTACTGTCAATCGCCGAGGCTGCTTGTCATCCTGTTCACGCGTTCTCACGCGACAACGCTAAGCGCAAGCGGTATTAGCGATTTACATCGAGGTGCGAGAAGGGACGCGACTGTGGAATTTTACAGCCGTCGAGATGCGTCTAACGTACGACACGAATTAATTCCGAAGCGATGCAACGAGGGAAATTTGAACCTTTCAAACGCGCCGAAAGTACGCGGTCGTCGAGATTGAGATCTAATTCCGGGAGAGAACGTTCTGTGCGTTCGCTCTCTCTCTCTCTCTCGATCTCGTTGAATCTCAACGAACCGTTTGAAAAATCGGCGACGATCTCGCTTCAGCGTGCCGCAGCTGCGCCTTGCGTCTCGGCGCGGGATCGGCGTCTTTCCATAAAAGTGCCGAAGATCATCTCTAAAAATATAATGACTGACGCCTTCAACCGCGAGACGGACGCGCGTCCGAGAGGGTCGTTCGCGACTGCAATCCGGATTGCGCGAGCAACAGGTTACGCGCGGGGAAACGCTACATCGTCGTCGTCGTCGCTCCGCGACGACCTAATCTCGATAGCGTGCCGGGCGGCGTTTCTCCTTCGGTCGCGATACGGGTCCGGCCGCGCCGTTCCGACAGCTGCCGCGGCGCTGAAAGAATTACCACGGGCTTTGTTCCGTCGCGAACAGTGCGCCTTTTGTTGGACCTTAATATTCCGCGTTGAATCGCGTTCGAGCGGCGCTACGAATTTGTTTTCCACGGGAGAGCGTCGAGAAAAGAATGTCCGAACGCGAAATATTTTGGGATGCCCGCACACCCCTCTCTGATGTAGCGGTGGTGATTTTGTTACAGGATTTGTAAGCTATGCGAGTCGCGAACATTACGTTTGCGATGTAAACTTGTATATCGCTTTGATATGACGTGTGATCTCGACAAGTATCGAGATTGGATTTTGAACGAACGAAAGTTTTCGCGATTCTCGCCAACCCTCGTTGCAATCACGCCACGTAATTAGGCGTCAGGTCGTTTCGAAGGCGGTAGCGAGACGCCCTCCCGAAGCGTGAAATATTACTGTTCGAGCGCAACGATCCTCGATGCCGAGCGCGCCGCGCCGTCGGCAATTAACCGATAATCTGATATCGATAGCGGTATACTCGCACGTCGAGGCGAGACGAAGCGGGTCGGGCCGCGATGCTGAGCGGATGCGTGCTCCCTCGTCGCTACTTGAAAGCGCAGCGTGGCGCGCACCCCCGCAGCGTTTAATCACGAGCCGTCGCTTCTTTCGATCCTCGCCAAAATATGGATCCGCTCTTATTTGTTCAGGTCCGCTCCCTTCAGTTACGCCTCCTCGCGCTTTTCTTTCGAACGAAGCCCGGTATCAGAAAGCTGCGCTTTGTGAAACTCGAGGATTGCGAATCGGAGACCTGAACTCGGTCAACTTCAATCTCGAATTTCAATCTCCGTCCCTCCTCAGTTTCCTTTGTTCCGTTTCGATTGAATTCTCGTTGAATTTATTTTCTTTGATACGTAATCTGACATGGGTTTCTACTTCTAGAAGAAAGAACGGAAGAGGAAACAAGTGAGAACCACAACCGAAGGGACTCTCTTCGAAGTGAGAAGAGCGTCGTATACATTTACGCTACGCTCCGCGGAACATAATTTTTCATATCAAGGCCATCTTTCTCCCTCCTCGTCACTCTTGCGAGAAACTTGCTTTATCGATAAACATTACAAGATTGATAACCTGCGCTTCGTGACGTTAACAACATGTACTGCGAAGTACTTGGATGCACATTAATACATTGAAAATATTTGTACGACCATTAAAGTTTAAGCTTGATCCGATTAAGTTTTGCAGCAACGGCGAAATATATAAGCTCCCGAGAAAAAAGAGGGAGAAAAATAAGTGCGTGGTCTCGCGTACGCCGCTATCCGGAGAAAAAGATTCCAGATTCTAGCCGGGTTCTAGATTCCGCGGTAACGCGCCGCGCATAGACATTCGCGCCTTTCCAAGGAGCCGAACCGAAGAAGAAGCCACGTATCGCGATCCGTTCGAAGAAGAGAAAGAGAGAGAGAGAGAGAGAGAGAGAGAGAGAGAGAGAGATGGAAAAAGATCTCCGGGTCTCCGCGCCGCCGTGGCCGTCGCCGTTCGCGGCACGATGGCGCCCGCAGGGCGCCGTCGCGCACTTCCCCGCTGACGACACGATGATGCCAGGCCCGTATTCGTCACTCACAAATTCTCTGAACGGTTCGTCGAGTCGTCGACTCGTTCGAAAAATGTCTGAGAAGTTGGCTTCTTAAGATTTATGTCCACGATACTAGAAATCGCTCAGAGATCTCGAACAGAGAGAGAGAGAGAGAGAATTGACCAATCGCATTGGTCAATTGGTCGAATTGTTCAAATGTGATTTGTTAATTCTTTTTCTGTCCGAGATCTCGAACATAGCGATTTCCAGCATTGTGGACACAAGGTTTTAGACAGATCTTAGACAGATAATCCAAAAAAATGAGTCTTAGGTATGCGACCTTCCGAGATTCAACAAAACAATCGGTTTGACACGGCTGTCGTATCACTTGCATTTAAATACCGTGAAATTGACTCGATTGTAAAAAGAGAGTCGATTTTTCGATCTTTTTCATTTCTTCTTCTAATTTCATTCAAAAGTATGCATGTAACATTGTCGCTGACACAACGTCAATTTGACGTGTTCGATAATTCTCGATAATACTCATAGTGACTCATGAAACTGATCAAATGTACTGCACAACATTATCTACGACTAACTGATTCAAAGAAGGCAATCAACGAAAACATTTTTTTTAATATCAACATAACGTATAAATAAATATTTATGATCTTGTTGCAGATATATCATTGTTCACGAATTTTCATAAGAAATTCGTAATTCGTGTATATGGATAAATATATCAAAAACTCGTTTGCAAGAAAAAAAACGCTCGCCATATTAGATTTTGCACCTAAAGAACCTTTATTTACAAGAAAATCATGCTTTAACAAAATCAAAGTTTCGATTTTGAAACCATTGAAAATTATTCCGTATCATTCGTTAAAACTCGCAACGCGCGAAGAATCACGTAATCCAACTTAATACCAAAGATCTCTCGTCACTTCATCGTCGCGTCTCTCGACTCTTGTTTATCGCGCCGCACGATCAGATAAACTCTCGACGGCGGGGGCGAAAGGGTCTCTTAGCAGCGGACCTGAGCCCCGGCTCCCCAGTATCGTCATCTCGCTCGTTCTCGCGGCGCCCATCGTCGCTCTCCGTCGGCGGTGCCGACGACGCACGAGGCGTCGTCCCCACCGTCGGCGACGCGCCCCCACCGATCCGCGGCGAGGATGGCCGAGGCGAGCGCGGCCTGCGCCTTGTCGCTCGACGCGGAGCACCCTACGTCACAGTGAAGTATGTGCTCCCGAGTGTAGAAAATGGCTGCGCTCTCCGCTAACACGGGCGGATGTAAATATGTTCTGTGGCTCGGCCTGGGAGTGCTTGCCGCGAGATGCCTCGGCGGTGAGTACAGCCTCGCTCGTCGTACGTGAAACGCTACGCTTGATCCGCGTTGTAACATGCATGCGTGAGTGCGTATGTACACGTTTGCTACGTGCACGCATACGTGTATGTGTGTGTGTGTGTATGCGTGTGCGCGAGATGCTGCCTAACGCCGACGGCAGCGGAGAAGGCGAAGTGCGGACGTCGCGCGTCCCGTCGCTGCCGGGTCGTGCGCGAGAGAGAATCGATCGGATGCGGACTGCACGCGCGACGCGACGCGCGGAATGATCGCGCCCTCGTCTCCGCGCTGCTCGCCTTCTGCCGCACAGATGTTTACCCGGTCGCCCTGCGTCTTTTTCTTCGTCTTTCTCTCCGCTCCGTCTCGAGCGCTCCGCTCTCACATTCGCGTTTCCGTTCTTTTTCCCCGCTCGAATCGACAAAACGCGACGAGATCGACCGACAGATCGATCGCCCTCGCATCATCGTAAAGGATTCGTCGCCCGGCGCGCCCTCGATCGTATCGCACGCTTTTTATTACGATTTCGCGGAAACACCCCTAGATACGGGGAAACGACGATCGACGATTCCTCCGTGTGACACTTCCGCTGCTGGCTCCGCGTGTTCGATGTACCGTGCATTTTTCTGCATTCCGATTCGCCGTAGCGCTATACGTTTTTCTTTCACGTTTCTCTTTCCTCTCTCGCAGCAAAACCGAAACATTCTGTCATTGACGTTACTCGCTACATTTTCTCCGCTGGAATTCCTGCGTAGCACGCGGCCGCACTTTTTTACGTCTGTGCGTCGGGACAGAAACGAGAAAGAGAGAGACGGTTGAGAGAAAAGGAGAGGGAGACGGAGATGAGAGGTTAGCTGTGTTCCGACGTTAGAGACTGAAATACCAGCGGTGCCGAGAATTCGTGCCGCCTCTCGTCGGCTCGACGAGAGTGCCGTTCTCGTCACCGTCGCGCGACGCCTTTTCCACTTTTCTTTCTTTCGTCCCTCGTTTCTCCGCTCTCTCTCTCTCTCTCTCTCTCTCTCTCTCTCTCTCTCTCTCTCTCTCTCTCTCTCTCTCTCTCTCGCTCGCGAGCTTTTCTCTTCGCGCGTCACGTTCGGGCCTCGAGATGCTGGACCGACCGATCGCCGCGCGCGATTCCGATACTGGCGGGGGATGACACCAGACTTTAACCCTTTGAGACGCAATGTGATCGTATGACCGTACGAGCGTCTTTTTATAACAATACCTTCTTTTCTTAATCTGCGCAGCGACCGCGCTTGACCGACGTTGATGATGAAAGAAAAAAATTAAATCGCTCGCTTTAGACGCCTTGTTACAAAAGTAATCGTTTTTTTCTATGTTGCCTTTTTTCAAGATACATTTGCGAAGAGCGCTTTACAAACTCCCTGAATTTGTTCGCATATCGAGGCATATTCGGGGCGTGTATTTCCGGTCAAAAAATTCACATATCGTTACTAATGATTGTTTAAGAAATATTATTACTGTTATATTATTAATCATTATAACAGTGTCTTGTCAAACATTCATGTCTCAAACTACTATTGCTCCAGTTGCTTTGCTGGTGCTGCTGGTTCTCGAATAATCAACAGTCGGCGCAAATATTTAGATGAAAAGCAGTGAACATATTCCGAATATGTCTCAATATGTAAATAAATTCATAAGTGTGACTGTAATCCGATTAACTTCGATTAACTCACGCTCGTTCACATCGCGCAACTTTCAACTTCTATTATTCATCTCTTTCTAATTCTAACAAGTAAAAAAAAAGATGAAGACTAAGTTGAACTGAGATTAAAGTTAATCCGCCTGGTGAAAACGGATATTAACTTTTCAAGTTAATTGCAAAATTTCTAATCTATTACATGTAATTTGTTGTCCCTAATCGAATCTTTCTTTTTATATGTTAAACAAAGAAGGTTTACTTATTTTATCCGCTAACAAATAGAGTGTAGACATTGCTTCATAAATTAATTAGAGTTTAATCGGAGTAGCCTTCACTTTTTTTTGATCTCATTAGAAAAAAAATTATTGCAATAATAGAATAATATAGCAAAGAGTTGATTTGCAATGTTTCCGAAGCTACCGAGTGTCCATTACGCTTTTTGAAAACAAGGAATTAAAGCGATAATTTTCTAAAACGAACAACTCTTCAACTATCGCAACTCCGATCTTTCACGGTCATTGACGTCAGACCCCGATCGTCATATTTAACAGCAACGCAATCGGATCACTTTCGGCACTAAATGCGACGCGAAGATGTCGAGACGGGATTTTTGTCTGTCTGTAGGAAATAGAGAGTGATTGTTTAAGTCGACTCGACGGTCGTAAGGGCTCGAAATACATCAAAGGATTGTAAACGTCGGCGTCGTTTCAAGGCATATTCGTCTCCTCCTACCCTCGAGGTCCATACGTAATTTCGCGCTGAAAACGCGGCCTCCTCCGATCCTGCTCTTTCTCTCGTCTCCACACAATTCTCTCTCTCTTTACCTTTTCTTTCTCTCTCTCTCTTTTCTCTTACGTCGCGTATGACGTACGACGCGCGATTTTTTCCGCGAGGCCCGCAAGGACATCGCGCGCGTACATCGTGCGTACGATGAATAAGACGAATAAAAGGCAGCCTTTCTCAATGCAAGCGCGTGATCTGTATCCGGGATATAAAAATACGCTGTTTCGTAACATTGTGACTTCGCTCGTAATGCAACGAACTCTTTTCAAGTGCCGGGGCCGTATCGGCCGCAATCAGATCGAGATTCGTGGCCCCGTAGGGATTCGACAGAGTATCTGTCGAAATAGAAAAAAAAAAAGAAAAGGAAAGAGAAACGTACGCACGCACGTTTGATTTCAATAACAAAGTAGTTCTCGGTGAAAAGAATGATTAATGAGATTCCCGATAATTTAAATCCGGAATAAAAAGCGCTACGTTCGCTACGTGGGTCCAGAGTTCGAAGCTGTGGACGCGTGAAGACATTTTTATGCGCGACAACGAAGACGCAGACGAGTCGACAGTATTTATAGGTCGTTTCGGCAAATTACTTAAAGCTAACCGAAATTTAATGACTCTTAATCATTTTTTTCCATCTAATATGCATTTCTATTAATTGTAGATTAACTTTGATCTCGGTTTAATTTATTCTTCATCCCTTTTTATTTCTTAAAATTAGGAAAAAGAAGTATAAAAAGTAAGTTGAATCGAGATTAAAATTCATTCTGCATTGACAGAAATGGACATTAAAAACAGGCAAATAGCTATTTGACTTGAGTCGATTTCAATCGGTGATTATGGTGTAAGCCTGCGATGCCGAAAATCGAAGCTCGCTCCGAAGTTTTCGTTCGAGAAATCGTCGTGGACGCTGCGAGTCGCGATTCACGTCGGACACGATCGCGTCTCTCTTCCAACGGCCGGAGATTTCCGGCTCGCAATCACGCCGCACGTTTGCGGAGTAGAGTTACACGCACGGTTGAATGTCTTTCCACGAAAATTACGATCGCGGAGTATCACCGTTACGCGTGCACGCGCGCGAATCCGTTCGCGAGTTGCCGCCGCTTTCCTCGACGATATTATTTGCAGCGCGACGCGGGTATTAAGTTTCCTATGCGCACGCTTCCAGCGCGAGTGCCACTTCGTCACGATAGCGCCGCCGCCTCCGAAATGTCACCCTTTTCAGCGTCAATTGTATAATTGTATAATAAGTCCGCCACCTCGACGAAATCGCTCGATTTAGCCGCGGGAATAAATCAAAAATTACATGACGATAATAAAGAATCTGAGATAAATATTATGAAATTAATATATAATAAATATATATATATATAATAATAATAATAAATATTATGAAGATTTGATAAAAAAGAGCCTTCTTTTTATTAACTGGCAAAATCGTTTTATCGATACTTTAACACCTATCAGACGGAAATACAATCCCCCATAATCACGTACCGTCTATTGACTCTAAATATTGATAATGCGATAAGAGAAAGAGATAAGGGACAGCTTTCAGACCCGACACGAATCAACGTCCTCTCGTACAAACCAAAAATCAACTCTCGCAAGTTAGCCTAATATTTACCCCAACTGTTTTTCACTCACTTAAATAAATAAAACCAATTTCGTTTATTATCTTCGATAAGTTATAGTCGCCTGTCTTTGGATTAACGATCGTCTCGTTATCGGTTGTTCCCCAGGGAACGTACGTGACAAACGTTCTCCTCCGACCCGCATCTTTTTCAATTATCTTTGACGTCGTATTATAGCTTGGAATATTGCTATACGTCATAATCGATGTTGTTATTAAATGATGTAATAAAAAAAAAAAAAGAATGAAAGTTTCGTAATAGATGCGTTTCTGGAGCCGCCGAAGTTCGCGATTCGGCGCGACTCATAGACGCGCGGGGCTATCGCTGATACTGCTCTTTGCCACGCTGATAAAATCCGTGGCTAGTTGGCACGTCGCCTCGCGCGATTCATTGAAACCTTCGTACGATTACGGGCGCCGATTGCGTCGCGAAAGCCGCACGAAAGCAGATATGCGCGTTACCGCCTCTCGGCCGATCGCGCGAGCTCGTACATACACACACGCACTCGCGTATGTACGACAAATAGTTCATCGCAGCTTTTCTCATCAGTGGTGGTCGAACAGATAAGCACTCGTTCGAGGACCCGATTGTTAAGCCTATATCAAACTTGGAGATTGAGAATTGCAAATTAAAAACTTAGAACTCGATCAGTCGGATCTTAATTTGTTTTGTTTCAATTGATTGAAAATTCTGATCTCCAATTCGTAAGCCAACTTCCAAAGCCCATGTCATACCACGCATCGCGGACGTGAATTGTATTCGGATTGTGACCTGCGAATCGTTGACCAGCCAATTAGATCGTGAAGCAATCGAGGATTCCGATTGTGACTCGCAGGTGATTCATAATCTGAATCTGATTGTGAAGTAGCAGCCAAGGATTCAGATTGTGAATCGCAGGTGACTCTCTATTTTTACGATCTACGTAATCCGGATCTAATCCACCTCTGCGATGCGTAATGTCACGGCTTAAAGCCACATCAAACTACGTATGGAGATTAGAATTCAACCAATCGGACAAAACGGATTAAGATCAAGGATGGATTGGTCGAACAATTTGCGGTTCTTGTATAGTTTGACGGGCTTTAAGGAGCCTCCTGATTTTGCTTATTAAAAAATAATAATAATAAAGTATAAAAATTAAGATAAGCAATAAATGAAATAGTTATTTTTTTTTAATTTTATGTAAAGAAAATTATTTAAACAATTTTAACTAGAAATAATTAGATAAATAATATGACTTTGGATAGCGATTTCTTCAGAAAACTGTCATGTTACTAAATGCTGTTTAGGGCTGCTGGAACTCTAAATCCGCCACTGCCTTCATCAGGATAAGGGCAAGATCGATATCGCTGTATGAATCATGTCACTTAGACGAGTCTTTTTCCAGATCTACGCGTATTCCCGCACATCAGAGTTATTAATCAGATGGCAATAGTATCCATTCAACGATCGTGCGCGTTGACAGAACGATGTTGATGTGGAAAAATATTTTCTGCAGAGCTATTTACGTTTCGTTTCCAGATACGCAAGGATAAACGAGTCGCGGCTGTCGGGACACTTGAGAGTTCGTTGCTTTCACGTTTATACCTTGTTTACGCTTGCCCATATTAAAAAGCATAGTCACGATATGCACCTGCAACTAGTAAGTTGAATTCTGTCAAGTCGGATTGAGATTATATCATTTAATTTGACTCAACATAAACTTCTTAGAAGAACTTTATTCAAAGGGAAGAGGCATTTAATAGACTATTTCAGTTTCACGTTTTGCTTTATCCAAATCCCTGATTTGGGGATTTCAATGACCATTTTGAAATTTCGAATTATTTGAAATTAATACACGGAGAGAACGGTTTTGCTAAAAGATCTAAAATTTTAGCTGGATATAAATCAGAAAAATAATTTTGTTGAATTAGCAAAATAATTATATAAAACGTTCAAACCAGTTGTTAGAAAATCAAAATTTTTTGCAGCGTTGCTAATTATTTTTAAGATTCTAACAATATTATTTTGATGGTTCAACAAAATTATTTTCAAATCTGTAGTCAGCAAAATTTTAGATCTCACAGCAAAATCGTTCTTCCCGTATTAAAATCAAAAGATTCTGCGACATTTCTGGCGAGAGAAGGGAAGAGGAGAAAGCATGCGTGGGTGGAACAAATGCAGAACGCGCGAAGAATCGAATCCGTCATCCAGATATTCGTGGATTATAAATAGAGCGGTCACCGTAAAATAGACACGCGAGAGAGTAATTCCGCTGTAGTAGATAAGCGTAGCCTCCACGAGCGCGCGTCTCGGGCTTTCTTCCTCTTTCTCCTTTTGCGTCCCGCGACGGTCGTCGCGTCGCTTGCATACTCGTTAGAAACATGACACCGTGTTTGCATCGAATTCGCCGTTATCGGCCACCATGACGGAGGCGGATGCTCTCGTTGCAAACTCCTCCGGTTTCGCGGTTTGTCAGATGCAATTCGGAGTCGCATCTAATTCTGGATGCTTTACGTCACTGCAAATCATAATTGAAATTTGATAAACAGACTTTTGGATCGTACGTGTGATTAATACTGATGAATGACGCACGCAACAACAGAAAGATTTTCAATAAGAATTACCGATCTGAAAATAATAATTTTTTTTTGGTGATAATAGAAAGATTCATATCAGTTATATTCTTCATGTTTTTTCCTCTCGATTTTCATGCGTTTCATGATACAAGTAATTCATAGTACAATCTTATCAGCATTTCTATAATTTATTGATTCTAGAATCCAATTTATTATTTTAAATTTCTACTACTATTTATTATCTTATCATTTTTTTTACTGATACGTTAACGCGGTTAATATTTCTCGACATAGGATATTTACGTGATGCTAATCGTTTTTATGTATACTTGTGTGCGAAGTTTATAAACGGCGAGAATTATCGATCCCTAATGGTTTTATATCAAGTTGCATGCGGAGACGCTTATGAAAGATATCCCCGATTCCCGAGTCGGGACGCGCACCTACCACTCCTTTCTCTTTGTAGTAGTGTACGCCTCTCCGTGGGACGCGACGACGGTCGTTCGCCTACACGACACATCTCTTGACTTGTCAAACAGCCTCTCGAAATCGTTCAACTCCGCGCCTAGTCTCGCCTCTCTCTTCATATTGATTATCATTAAATTATTATACCGCACCTCGTGCGCCTAATTTCGTAGCGTCTCCCACTTTGCCAGTTTATATCTTGGCTCGTTTATAAACAAATATTAATCTTAGAGGAATCACATACGTGATCTAAAAATAAAATGTTTGAATGACCAGATACGATTAATATTAGAGTCTTGCGTACTTCCTCTACGTATACTATATTGATTCATTCACATCGACGATGTCTAATAATATTATCGATGTGTCTTCTTGTTGCAGTGTTGGGCATCGTTTGTTATTGCGACGGACATTGCCCGGATGGCAGGCAAAATGGGACCTGCGAATTACGAGCTGGAGGCCAGTGTTTCAGCGCTGTGGAAGAGGTGTGGGAGCCCGACTTGGGAGAGTACGTTCCCGAGTGGTCATTCGGTTGCTTACCGCCTGCCGAGGGTGGCTTCATGCAGTGCAAGGGAAATCAAGTTCCCCACTTACTAGAGAAGAGCATAACGTGCTGTAACAATACGGCTTTATGCAACAGAGATCAATTTCCCGAAATAGCCTACAAGTCCCGTTCTACGAAGGATACCAATCCGATGGTCATCGCGTCAGGAGCGTCGCTAATCATCTTGGCAGTAGCACTGTCAGCGATTTTCGTCATTGTCTCGATAGCGATAGGAATCGTATATCACAAATGCCGAAAGAAAGAGCGGGATCCGTGTTTAGTGCCATCACAAGGAACGCTTAGAGACTTCATAGATCAGAGCAGCGGATCGGGCTCGGGATTGCCACTCTTAGTACAACAGACGATCGCGAAACAATTGGCCATGTCGCAGTGCGTAGGAAAGGGACGTTACGGCGAAGTATGGCTTGCTAGATGGCGAGGCGGTGAAAAAGTCGCGGTGAAGGTTTTCTTCACGTTAGAGGAGGCGTCTTGGTTCAGAGAAACAGAGATCTATCAAACTGTCCTCATGAGACATGATAATATCTTGGGCTTCATTGCCGCCGATATTAAAGGAACTGGTTCTTGGACTCAGATGTTGTTGATCACAGATTATCACGAAAGAGGTTCATTGCACGATTACCTGCAAACGACTGTACTAGATCATCAAGCCTTACTAGCAATCTGTTCGTCGATCGCGTCTGGTATCGCACACTTGCACACCGAGATCTTTGGTACGCAAGGGAAACCTGCAATAGCTCACAGAGATATTAAGAGCAGAAACATTTTAGTTAAGAGGAACGGAGAATGTGCCATAGCTGACTTTGGATTGGCTGTTCGTTACATTAGGTACACAGGCATAATGCTTAAAGCTTAAAGATACATGTTTTACCATTAGTATCCTTCTTAGAATGCAAATTGAGAAAGAGAAATTTATCTTTTTATAGCGAGAGCGGAGAGATTGACATTGCGCCAAATACTCGAGTGGGCACTCGACGTTACATGGCACCGGAAGTGTTGGATGAGACTCTGAATACATCTTCCTTCGACGCGTTCAAAATGGCAGATATGTATTCTGTTGGTCTTGTGTTTTGGGAAGCATGCAGAAGATGTGTCACAGGTGGTAAGAATTCTATGGTGGAGCCTTATGCCTTGCCTTATCACGATGTCGTACCAAATGATCCAGACTTTGAGGATATGCGCCTGGTAGTCTGCGTGAAACGATTGCGTCCAGTTATTCCAACAAGATGGGATAACGATTCGGTAAGAAAAACATTTTTCTGAAAAAAGAAAATTTCCGCTGTAACTATCCCAGTTTTATGAATCGAATAATGAATCGCTCTTTTCCACGCAGGTCCTATATACGTTAAGCAAAATGATGTCGGAATGTTGGCATCCAAATCCACCAGTTCGCTTAACTGCTCTTCGCGTTAAAAAGACACTGTCGAAACTACACGTTGATAACGTCAGTATCAAGATCGTGTAGTGTTTGACGTGATTATTGACCTTTTTTCTAGTTAAACAAATAACTTCCTACTCTTGTAAATATGCCCTTAGCGACAATAGAATTATTGACTGCAGCCTGAAGACTGACGATTAAAGTTTATAAATGTAAGAAAGAGAGAAAGAGTATGAATGAGCGTACGAATGAATGATTGATTGTAGAAAGTAAATGACATGTATATATTGTACATACATATATATAGAGATAGCCATATATAAAGTGTCTGATTCCTTTATCTTTCATTGAAAAAAAATCATTTTCACATTGAAGATATAAATTTTCAAAGAAGACAAGATTTGAAATTCTTGTTTATAATTTTCTTTTTTTTATATTTATGTGAAACGTATCAAAATTAATGGAACAATTTTGATGCGCTTCATTATGTTAAAGCTTGTTGAATATGTAAGAGTATTCTAATTGAAAATTAGAAAAGACTATTCTAATTGAAAATAGAATGATCATATAAAGAAAAATTTGTTGCTATTTTCGACCTTAAGGGTCCTTCTCTGTCTAGAGAACGTAAAATTGAGTGTTTTCTAAAAGTGATTTGTATAAAAAAAAATTAAATTTAAAATAAAATTTAAAGTTTGATAACATGTTCAAAGCAACATAAAAAAAAATTCAGTTTTTACCTTCAATTAGCTATCTCTGAGCCATAAATATTCTTCCTGTTCTTCGTAGTATTGAGATTCTTCAGTTTGTCTTCTTTCAGTGCTAATATCTGGCTCCGATTTAGACTTAAGCGCGCTTTGTGCATCGCTCACTTTGACCGTAAGTAACTTTCTCTACGGTCAGAATCTGACAAAAATCTTTTGAGATCTTATTCTACACACTTTAATGTATCGATTTATGAAAAAAAAAATTGATTTGTTGAAAATTCTAGACCGAGAAGGACCCTTAAGTCATGTAAAACAAATTTAGCGTGTAAAAGTATGAAATGTTCGATATGTCACCATACAAATTTATCTCTGCATAAAGTACATTTCGCATTTGCGTTGTGTCATTCGGAATTTGAAAGTGTAACGTGCCTAACGAGATATAAACTAAGCTAATACTACTTTGCGGCCTATGTCACACATGCCGAGAGAGATTTCTCTTTCAAGTACCTCAAAATATATTTATTATTGAAGATTATCTTCGCGTTAAGATTATATACGCGTTGCGCATATGAAATTTGCGTGTAACAAAAATTAACATACGACAATATATTATTATGTACGATTCAATTTATGATTATTGCGCGAAATTTTGTGAAAATAATATTGAAAATAACATTTTTTTATTGTATAACGTAACAGAATTTACATTAGTCGACGATTGCAAATTATTATGCGCAAGCTTATATTATTATTTGTAATTTATATTTCTAACTTGTACAAATGGAATACACGTTAATTCACTCGAAATATTACTTTGGGAATATACATCGATCATCGATTATTCCAAGAAATTTTCATTACGCTGCCGATGTACTCTCCGAATTTTTAAGCTTTTGTACAGTAAAAGTACTACAGTACTAGAAAGAAGAAATTGTTAACAATTATATAGTGCAATAACAGTGTATAATGATGTAATTTTAGAAGCCAATGTAATCTCGCATATCTCTTCGAATTTATATAGCATTTACTGATCAAAATCGTTAATTAATCAAAAGAGTTTTTATGTAAATTGAAATGTAAAACTAAGTTTTCTTCCTTTTTCATGAGCATTTTCAAAACTTTTTTCTCATAAAATTTATTATACTATGTATGAAATTTCTGTATGTAATTAAACAGAAAAAAGAAACTGTAGATGATTGTTAGTTGATTGAACAATGAAATTTATATTTCTAAAAATTAAATATTTTTTCTTAGATCTGTCCTGTTTTGTCAAAGAGTATATGACACCTATTTTTTTTTATATGTTTCTATTTATTTTTTTCATTTATTTTTACATTTAAATATCTCTCCATTACCATATTAATTACCGTATTTAATTAAAGGTGTATTAACATAATTGTTTTTGAAAAAAGATTGTAAATGTAGAGAACAAAAAATGCAGCTGTGCAATTATAGATTTAAATTATAGAGTTTTTGCAATACCGTCTTTCAGATACAGTAAACGCTAAAGACCACGTGATCGGGTCGAAAGACCAAATCAATTTTGTTTTTCAATCACGTTTCATAACGTGATTTTATCTGAAAGATGGTATAAAACCTCCCTATTACTAGCGAATATTATTGCGGTAGAAGATTGATTGACTCTGAATAACTTTATAAAAATATCTCATTCAATAAAACGTAGTTGAAGATTTTAAATCTATGCCAATACAAGCTAATACCGAATTTAAAAATATATAATCGTAAAATAGATGAGATATATACATTTTGTTCCGAGCCATTCACCTATGGCTGGTATTCATAGTCGGTTCTTATATTTGAGATCGCTTAAGCACAATCTTAAGATGTCACGAGCCAATCACGTCATATCAGCATCTTAAGACATTACTTAAAAGTCTTGAAATAAGAAGTAACTACGAATATCAGCCTATGTGTATTTATTTTGTAATATTTTGACAATATTACCATATCATGCGATATCTTCGTCGTTCGTGGACGCGATAAACGTCTGGTTTTCCTAGGAAAGGAATGCAAAAATGAGCGCGCCATATTGTCGAAACGATGACCAATTGCGCCTCATCCGTCTTGTCGATATTCGTCTACGAAATTAGCGATGGGAACTGTCGGCCCAACATTCGGCTATTAATTTTCAAACTTCAAGTTGAAGATTCAAGACGTTCAAACAGGGAAATTCAAAAAATATAAAGAAAAAGAGAGAAGCATTTTTAAAACGCAGATTTTTTTTCCCCAGGTTAATATAGTTCTTTTAGGGCCACTTTTACCAACGTCGGTTAGACTAACCGACGGTTAATTCCAATGGAATTATCCCATCACATTTGCCTTTGACCAGAATGAACCAATCACGGTTGACACTTTAACCATCGGTTAACTTAACCGACGTTCGTAAAAGTGGCCCTAAAAAAACTATATCAATCTGGGGAAAAAAAATCTGCGTTTTAAAAATGCTTCTCTCTCTTTTTCTTTATATTTTTTGAATTTTCTTATTTGAACGTCTTGAATTTTCAACTTGAAGTTCTCGGGATCACTCGAGTTAGGTTGGCTCGCCTCGAGGGACTTAAGTTGGCGGCAGTGGCTCCAGCGCAGGAAGAGACGCAACGTTCTCCTCGCGTCGCCGTGCACTTCCGTCTCGCCATCTTTTATCTCGGGGGAAGCGTGTGCCGTTTCGCGTCCTGTCCTATCGCGTAGTTTTACAGACTACTGACTTGGTGAGTACCAAAACGCAATTCTCATATTGCCGCCGGAGTCGTCGCGGCCGCGTGCGAGCGAGCGCGAGGAGAGAAGCGCGTGCTCGAACGGCTCCTTGCGCCACGTCGAACTGGACGCGGCGTTCCGCTCGTTGCGCGATCCGGCGCCGTCTAGCCGGTCTCCCATGTCCGCGGTTCCTCGAACGATCGAGTTGCCGGCGTTCGAGTCGGATCTCTCGCGACCCGTCGGAAACGCACGTACGGCAATCGTGGTAGGTTTTTTCTTTCTGTCGCAAGAATCGAGACGAGGCGCCGCGTAAAACGCGCCGTCGTGTTCAATCGTCGCGCATCCATTGTCGCGAGAGTGGAGGCCGCGTTTTCAGCGACGTCGCGTACTCCGATTCGCGGCGCGTTATTTTTTTTTCCTCCCGCGGTTTATCAATCGGGGGGGAAACGCACGTTGGCCGCCGGTGCGTTTGATCTTTGCAAACTCATTCGTTCCGTTGTCTCGCGAACGCGATGAATGCGTCAATTGTGTCGCGTCATCCGTATGCGACGCGGTGGGGATCGCCTTCCGTCAGCCCCGGTCTACAATAGATGCAATAAGCCTTAAGCTCACTATCGAATCACGATCGAATATGAGGAGAATGAGTCCCGATCTACAATAGATGTAGTAAGTCTTAGGGCCATTCTCTACAATAAGCCATAAGTCATAAATCAGAAGTCAGAAGCGATAAATTGATCAATCATAATCAAGTATTTTTTTCACATTTGTCTGTGATTGGTCAATTTATTGCTTCTGATTTATGACTTGTGGCTTATTGTAGAAAGCCTCTTAAGCTTTAAGAAATTAACCAATTACATACGAATTTGAAGAGAATAGTTAACTGTGATTAGTCAGTTTCTTACGGCTTAAGGCTTACACCTATTGTAGATCAGGAGTAATCGAGTCACGATTGGTCAATTTCTTACAATTGAGGCTTAAAATTTTATTGTCGGCTTGTCCGTCGGTCTTCCCACGGCTTCGGGAACTTGGAGTTCGCGATCATGGCGATTCGCGTTTCTCGCATCGTGGCGAGAATAGAGTTATCGATGGGCGGGACGACGCCTCCCTCGCGTCCGACGCGATCCATCGTCCGTCCTTGTCGCTCTCGCTTGCTCGCTCGATCTCGGACCATTGCGGTAATTTTCCATCGCCGGCTCGCGCCGCGTATCGTACGCGACCTCACGGCCGAGACGCCACTTCGTGTCAGACGAATCTTTGAATCCCGGCCGGTCTCTATAAACAGCGCAATCGTATCGTCTCGTTGGTTCGATCGCCCTGTCTTTTTCTCGAGCTCTCGGCAAGATTCCAATTATTGCGTATTGTTTTTGCGAGTGTCGCGTAATCCGCGACTTTTGGCAGACCACCAATCGCTCGGAAATACTCGCTTAATGTTCGCTTAAATGTTTCAATTGTGTTAGCCCCGGTCTACAATAGACGTGTAGTAAGCCTGAAGCCATAAGAAATTGATCAATAATAATCGATTATTCTCTTCAAATTCGAGTGTGATTGATTAATTTCTTAAGGTTTAAGGCTTACTATACATGTTGTAAACCGGGATTTAACGGATTGTGTCCGGAACGATTTAGTTTAACAAACAAATTACTTGTTTCGTCTTTATCTTTACTGGAAAATCGATAATCGAGTGAATGACTCGTGTTTTTTGGCTTCATGAAGATTCGATATTAAGGTGGACAAAACGTTCCGTCATATCTCGACATTTCTGAAAATAAGACGTTCAAGTATCGAGAATGAATTCATCGAACGCTGCATGTAACGCTGGAGATATTTATGAAATTGGATGAATAATAAATTGTTATTTTTGTGCGAGATTTGATGTCGCTTTTGTTAGCAAAGTCAAATTTAAATTTAAAAAAATTTTTATATTATTGGCTAATATCTGACGATACATAAGAAGCTTGTTCTTTTCAGCTGAACTTCCTCCATGGTTCATTTTTACTCCTTTTTTTTTCTCCAATGGAGAGATTTAATTGAAAAGCACAAGCTAAAGAAAAGAGAGTAGATTTTTGCAAGTTCGAAATCGGAAAGAAAATAAATTTTTTGCAATCGTTTCAAAATCGATACACACACATACACAGGCAATGTAGCTATTTCTCGGTAAATAAGAATTTTCTTCTATTTATATGTGTATGCATACATGTGTAAGAGATTCTTATGGTTTGGGCACAAGGAACCAGGAATTAAACATGAAAAATTGGGAGTAGAATATTAATCCTTCGAAGCTGACGTCGAATCTATAATATAATTACTGACACTGAAGTGTGAGATCCATTTAATTTAGGTTGACTAAAAGACACTAATTAATAATGACTGAATTAATTTCAAGGAACCAAAATGATAAATATTCGTATAAAAAAGAATGAATACTAAGTTTATTTCAATAATTTCGAAGAGACTTTTAATTGAGTAGACTTAAATATACTTACTTTCAGCTTCGGAAATTAATTTCGACATATAAGAAGCCATGCTTGAATTTATAACAAGTACATTATTCCTATCTCCGTTCTCAATTCTTTAATTGTGTTTAATTTCTAGTTCCACGTTTGCTGCGTCAAGGCAAGAAACGCATATGAATATTCTGTATCTTGCACTTATCAATGAGAAATCCAATATATCCGTCACGTGACGGATGACGTCGCGGGGAATCGTGGGGAGCGGATGTATACACGTTCTTTCCTTCTCGCTCCGTTTGGCGCGCGCAAGGAAGCGCGACGGTTCCGATTGAACAATTCGTGATTGGCGTTTGAGGGGGGAAACGGGGTGCAGTTGGGATTCTCCCGCGTTCGACCGGCGCCGCTCGCCATTGGCCCGCGTGGCTTCGCCTGCGCTCGATCGGCGCCGCTCGCCATTGGCTCGGTCGATTCCGTCTGCGCCTATCGTCGCGTCGCCGGCGAGCGCGCGATAGATTCCGGAACGCGCGACGCGACACTGGTGCTCGAGCGACGCGTCAAGCAGGACGCCATTATTAACGTTGCGTTTCCTTGGCGTGTGCGGTTGATCGTTTCACTACACGGCGACGAGACCGGCATCGTACGAGCTCCGTTCGTTGTTTCTGTCGCATCCGGCGAGTCGCTTGCGATTCAGTTATCTCGTTGAATTCCACGCGGATCCTCTTGGAACCGTTTGTACTCTGATACGATATCGTGAAGAACGTTCGACGCAGGTACGTACTTTCGCATCGAAAGATCGCCGCGACGATCTCTTTGTCGCGCGACTCGCATGGCGTTCTTGCGCAGGGAACGACATATACCGCGAAAGAGTTTAATTTTCTTGAGCCGCGACACACGCTTGTGGGAACTGTGGGGACACATTGTGTGTGTGTGTGTGTGTGTGTGCGCGCGCGCGCGCGCTACGTATAAATCAGTCGCTAGGGTACCGTGAGCAAGATGGAGGAAAGGGAAGCGTCGGGATCGAAGTTAAATCGCGTCACTCCGATCTCCTTTCTTCCAATTAACCGCCGGGAAGAATGTTGTTGCGCGAGATTGCGCCACCGGGCGAAAGACATCATTGCACGAGAATTCGTTATAGAAAGTTATTTGTTTTGAGAAATAACGTAAAACTTGTTGTCTTGCTGCGTTTCGGGTAACCTTGAAGAAATTAAATTCTAATGATTTCGTTACGATCACCGAATTGCTCTGACGTGATGTATGTTGAAGTTGGCGTAGGTTAGAATTGATTTTCTCCCATGGATGTTTGCCACCCATAAATATGGACATCACATTCATAACATCGAAATCTACATCCGCCGGTATTATCCGGCATCCGATGCCTCGTTTTAGCGACGCAACGCTATGCGGCGCGGGCGTCTAAACCGCCGGCCGAATTCTAAGGCAGAATGAAAATGGCGGGGACGAGTACGCTAAATGGATTAGCGTCTATATGTATCGGGAACACAATGGTGTAGATGGATAATTGAACGAAATTGTTATATTTTGAATTACCATTGTAAAAAAAAAATTTATTTTTAAAGTTGCAATGTACTTTAGTTCTAATATTCGTCATATATATCTCATAATGATGTCGTATAACGAATTTTACTACATGTTTGGTTCGAATAAATGGTCTAATAATAATATTCTAATAAATGTTCTAATAAAACAGAAAATAACAATGCAAGGTAATTCTAAGCCCAATTAATAAATATAAATTTATTATAAATGAATTTTCATATGTTTATGTATTTATATATAAGTTGTCTGGAAAGAAATAGAGAGATGTTTTTCTCTATACTTATATGTACATCTTTGTGACATTAGGTTCTTGTACGAGCCGCAAAATGCCGGGTTTTAGCAGCGTTGGCACATTTAAAATCTTCATTGGTAATTTAGCCGATAAGACCTCGAACGCGGACATAAAGCCATTGTTCGAGAAGTATGGCAAAGTCGTGGAATGCGACGTGGTAAAGAATTATGGCTTCGTGGTAAGTGTCATATCAAGCGAATCAAATATTTCAATCAGTATAATCAGTATAATCATAATTTGATTATCAAGATTGATAATGAAGTGACATTTTTTTATTTACACAGCATATGGAGAATGAGGAAGCAGGCCGAAACGCGATACAGAATCTGAATGGACACATGGTTCATGGACAACCGATAAAATGCGAGGCTGCAAAGAGTCGTAAGGGACCCAACACTCCCACAACAAAGATCTTTGTGGGCAATCTCACAGATAACACTAAGGCGCCGCAGGTGCGCGAACTGTTTGCAAAATATGGCACGGTTGTTGAATGCGACATCGTGAGAAACTACGGTTTCGTTCATCTTGAGGCAACCGGCGACGTAAACGACGCTATCAAGGAGCTGAATGGACAGATCGTGGACGGACAACCGATGAAGGTTCAGATATCTACTAGTCGAGTGCGCCAGAGGCCAGGCATGGGTGATCCAGAACAATGCTACCGATGCGGACGAGGAGGTCATTGGTCGAAGGAATGCCCCAAAGGAGGGATGGGAGGTGGACCAGATAGGAACGGATACAGGGACCGAATGTTCGGACGTGATCCATATCCTCCACCGCCGCCACCACCGTTCCTACGGGACCGGCTCATGGGTGGTGGCCGCTTTGGGGTAAGTTTCTTTTTCTACCAATGTTTTACATATTGTATGCTGTATGTATATACATTTATATAATCCATGTTATCCATGTTTCTCGCGTTAATGGATAACGTGGATGATTGCATATGTGAAATCTTTTCTCGTATTAATTTTCCCGTGCTGGATTTTGTTAACAGGATTATGAAAGCTACTACGACAGGCGCGGCTTCGAGGACACCAGGGACCTCTACGAGAGGCGGTTTACGGGTATGACAGGGCCCAGTGACATGGGAACTACCATGTGCGGGCTAGACTTTCCACCAATGACAATGCCACCTCTACCACCAAGACGAGACCCAATGCCTCCTATGCCTCCTCTAGGTATGGGATCCATGCGTGACACTGGCTTCTCCCGTGGTAACGAGTATGGCATGTTCAGCCGCCGATCACCCCCTCCAAGTGGCAACAACGGCCGGTTCAGGTGAGTAGGTACCCGGCGTACCGACTGCCCATTCGTCCGACTTAACATTGTGAACGTTCCAGGCTGGATTAACAGCTCATGCGAATTGGGGTTTCGGTGATTCGTCGACATTTTTTCTAGTCTGTTGCACATTTTTCTTTCTCTTATTATATAGATTTCAGCTTGTATCCTTATAGTATATCTTTCCTTATTTTTTTTTTGTTTTATTCCCATAAAATAGTGCGAATGTTAAGTTATGAATAAGCGATCGCGAATCTTACAATGTTTATTTCACGTCTACTTATCAACCTCTCCTTTTCGACGTTTTTTTGTTAAATGTATCACCCTTCTCTTTTTATCTCTTCCTTCTATCTCTTTTCTATCATCGTATGTTAAACGAGACTTCTTCTCTCTGACAGTTGTTATCGCGCGGCACAACGCATGATCGTCTATGCAAATTATGTTACTTTCTCGTACTTGAGATTTTAAGACTTAATACTTTTACACACGTACCAGTGTCGACCCGATGCCCACATGAGTGCAGACTCCGTCGTAGTGAAATGTTAATTATATGACGCTTGGACGTTTCTGTACATTCTAAATTTCAGTGCACCTCAGGCGTACCATCTTTGTCCATGAACGCGGGCAACCCTAGAGAGACAGTCCCGGGTCAGCGTTCAAGTCGTACAAGAGTAAGTCTTTGACTCATTTTGTTAGCGAGTAGTCACGCCTCGTTCTTGTCGCTGCAACAACAACCCGCGTCAGAAATACAATAGCAGCCGCCTACGTCGTCTGCGTCCCATGGTATTCGAATCTTTTTCCGGGTCTCGACTGATTGTTCCTTGAACATGTCGACTGCTCTTCTAGGGATGTCCTAGTTCATAAACTCTCTTGTTCCATGGCATTAACTGCGAAATTGGCCTGTATGTCTCTCACTGAATCCTTTGTGTTTCAAGCGCTCCCTATTACGTACATCACTCAGCCGGGAGTGGCGCGGAGGCCTGGGATGAAGAAACGTACCTAAGGAATGCGAATTAGAATTTCTTGATCGCACTACCGCGAGCCAGGATGCGCTCAGCAATTTTAAACGAAACTCATACGCTGTAGATAGAGAAAAGAAAGAAAAACAAACAGGGCTGGCGCGATTTTGGAATGACGCATCGAATCGATTGTCTTTGAAACGTGTCGTAAGTAGAAACCAGCTCTCCAGACGATTTGGATTAATAAGTTTGTATCGGCATCTCTTGTAATCTTTCCAAGTTACGTTTCACAACTTACGAACATGAATTTGTAACATCGATTCGATTGAATCTAATTCGATTCAATTTTTCTGATGCGCAAACATTACATTTTTATTAACTAAAATCGTACTGTCTCTCTTTAATATTAAAGTACCAACGTAACAAATATACAAACATGTTATATTGGTGACATTAAAAAGAATTTTCAAATTAAGTAAATCTTAGAATATATTTTTCTTTCTTTTTTTTTTAATATCAAAAATATTGTATATTTTTTTCTTGTGTGGTATATATTTTGCAGTTGTAATGTAAGATTTAATTTCTTGTTTTGATTGTGCGATAATTGCTTTTTTTCTCATTATTTTGTAATTTTTTTCGTTGCTTTAAATAACTAATTACTTTAAATAGATTTTTAAATAGATTAAATTTTCAATTGAGATTATATTAGCAGATACATTCATTTAAATATGCTTAAAATTTTGTAGTAAATATTATTAAATCATAAATTACAAAATTATCTTGCACACATTCGGTCGAATCGGAATTCCGCGAGGAGGATAACAAAAATATCGTGAAGAAATTGTGAATTCGTCCGTGCTTCTCGAAATTGCAATCCATGGTTCTTGAAGTTGACTTCTACTCACGAGGTTCAAAGCTTTTCATGTATGTAAATCCATTCGCAAAACATTCAAATAGAAAACAGAATTGATTGAATTTCTCAGTTTTTCTAAATACTTTAAATTTGTTGTTGCACGTTACCACCTTATTACCCCATAATATCCCAGCCTGGGCTGCAAATGGCTCTTATTTTTTATGATGATACTCTTGTTGTATTTTTTTTTTGCGAGACGCTGTATTGACAAGTCGCATGGGTTAAAAATCCAGTCTACCGCTGCCTGCCTCATATGACTAGCAACATCCTACATTCTCCTTGCCAGCCCTTCACTTTCACGATCGAGTTATACAGATAGCGAATTAGAACAGATAGATTTGTACTCCGCTATCGTAGGTTTTTGTAGTTAATCCGTTGGCCGTTGCGTTTTGCGCTCTGCGAACGATCCGCCAATCGTGCATCATCGAAGGTTTGTCGAATTCATTTGACGGAAGATCAAAATTTTTCCTTCGTACATATACCTGTACGCACGCGTGCACGCATGTGCACGCGTGTGTTTGTCCGATGTAATGGACAAATAGGAAGTTTTACAGCAATTTGATTTAATTCAATGACCTGCGTATTATACCCCGTTTACTACAGTTTCTGTTCCGATCTCTCTCGAGGTAGCGTAATAAGGGTGCGAAACAATTCCGTCCCGATCCTAAGTCGACAGTCATATTAGGCGAGGCACGCGAATCTTGCACGTGATCTATGTATATACAGGGACTAATTCACAAAGTTAAGCCTTGGACAAGGGAGCCAGTATATGGTATATGTTGATCTGATCTCATTGGTAGATTCGATTATTTATTATACCGCTGTTATAGTAGAGGCATGTACGAGGACTTCAGCCGAGATTCGTTTGAAGAGCGTAGGTAAGTAGAGTGAAGTGCCTGGGGTCATAATACCACGCCCGAATTGAAATCCTTGTGCCGCGAGATTCAGAAACAATACTAAACCGCCCTCTTCTTTATGTCACGATCGTGCCACAGCAATTTTATCTCTTCTGAAAAAAATCATCGGACACTTCGATGTTCGTTTTTATTCTGTCATAGGATATTTTCCGAAATGTGCCGACAGTAATGAAAGTCTATAACATATGGAAAGTGAGTTGGAAGATGAGTGTAGATTTTCAGTATTGTCAATGCATTTTGGAATGCATCATTGTTCCATCGTGACGAATCATGATTAGTAGCTAGCAGGAATTTACGTAGATCACTTAATAGCAATGGTCGGAAACACATATCTGGGAATGTTTTCACTTTGTTTTCACTTTCACTTTGTCTCATTAGAAGCCAACAATCGCAAGATGTTTCGAAACGCGATCTTTCATAAAGAAGGGTGCTCGAATGTTGAATGTTTTAACGCGAGTCGCGCGATTATTCCTCCTATCGTAAAACGAAAAATTCAGTAAAAAGGTTTAGCGAGAAAAACGAGGTATTCTCCAAGCTGTATGTCCGTTCCCCTTTTTCTCTTTATTATTTTTTTAGTCTTTTTTTCCCTTATATACTATTTATGATATTTCACTCTACGTACGTGCTCTATTACTCTACATTTTTCTCTGTCTTCTGTTTTCTCGTACCACGCAGATATATTGCCTTTAACATTTACAATCTATATCTGTCCGTGCTTTGGTCCGCATCACCGATCTCGTGACTGACGTGACATAATTTTGATTACCAGACCGGGATTACGAGGGCCATCGCCGTCGCGCCGGTTCGCACCATACTAAATCGTCGCGTCGGGCTCGGATCGGTCTCTGTCGGTCGTCGGTCCGTCGGGTCTGTCTGTCGCTAGCAGGAAGCCTCGGAACCGGGATACTCTTGGCCGTCTTGCGAACTGCACGCGTGAAGATCTGCCGCCCGAGAAACAAGTGTTCTACCCGCAGTGCGATCTATTTAGACGGAAAAAAAAATAATAAACCTCCCGAAACAAAGATAGAGCAAAGCAAATACGAAATATAGCTAGCCGAAAATAGCAGAGACACGCAAAAATTTATGGGAATTATCGTTCCCCATCCGACGAATCCCTCGTATCTTCCCCGAAGAGACTCCCACCTTATCGATCCTTTCATATCTCTTGTTACCTACTCTCTGACCACCTTCGCACCTCTCCCTTCGTCATTTGTATAAAGTCAAAGGTATCGTCGACGTGTCAAGAAAGGGATACGGCTCCACCGCGGACATTTATCGATCCTCGAACAGAAAGCGTCATCTCCTTTCTCAAAATCTATTCGCTAGAGAAACGGATCCACTTGAAAATGATTCTTGCAATTTGTGAAGAAAAAAAAAATGTAGGATCGACGAGCGTTTCCAGTGGGGCCGTATCTCGCAGCGGTCGAATGGCCGATCGTTTTCGGGTTTTCTGTGACGATGACGCATCCACCCCTCCGTTGCGCAACAATCGATAGACTTCGTGATTACGCGCGCGTTACGCATCTTCCCCGCGGGAACCGCTTGGCGTAGGAACATACTGCATGATATCACTGTAATTCCGCACATTTGACAGAATACTCGTGATCCGCTATTGTCGTCAACACGACTGCGTCGTCGCACGTGGATCATCGCGCGTTAGAGATAGAACGGAACGAGCATTTAGACTAGAAAAGCAGTGATCCGCCGAAGATTTTCGCCGATCTTGTTCAGTGCGTCGAATGAATGAGAGATCCATCGTCGGAAGTGGCGCGAGCATTCGTAATGTCTGAGAGCGGTACTCGCGGAGAAATGATCACTTAAGAAATAAAGATCGTTTTACCTATGCACGTGCGCTTGTACACGCTTACCGCGGTCTTCTCGATGTACCTTCACGAATGCGTTAAAAATCGCGTGAGATCCTTACATCTTTGTACAAAATTAAAAATGATGTGCTGCATGTACAAGCACACCGCGTATATGAAAAGGAAATTCTCATTCGTGGAACACGATCATACGTAGAGAAAAAAGATGAAAACGAATATACTAGGAATGATAGTATGCGTCGCGATTTTATTCGTGTCAGAAATCTTGTCGATTAGTCACCTCGCGAATCTCGATCGGAGCTCTTTTCTTTCTTTTTTGCAATAGATCCATTGACGAAAATGAACCATGACGCGATTTATGAAACAAGAATGGTATAGAAAAGAATAGTCTTCAAACAAGTAACTGTCTTTAATTTTCGAAACGATTTTTTAAGTGTTAAAATTGAGAGCAGGTCTCGTCTTCCGAGGCTGCTTCGAAGATCTTATACGCTAGAAATATCATTCTGTCTTTGTTCATTAGACGTGAAACAAGGACAGAATGATATTTAAAAAATATTTCGAAAATTGAAGATAGTTACTTGTTTGAGACGGTCAAATTTATGTTATTCCAATCAGCTTTTTATTATTTTTCACGGATAATTTGTATAGAGATGTAAATTAAAGATTTTGATATATTCGCGAAGGTGCATCGAGAAGAAGACATAGACCGTGCTTAACAAGGAAAAAAAAGAAGAAAAGCGTTCGCCGAAATCTTTCCCCAAAATAAGAGGGGTAGTGCAGGTCCGTTTAGAAAACCTGTTTTCGTAACGCCGTTTCCCTCGCTGCAAGAAAAAAAAGTTATAGGCTGCATTCGCTTTGGACGTTCACGCGCTGTAAAGACCGTGTCACACTGCGCATTGAGAACGTCGATAGAATTCAGATTGCGAACTGCGAATCGATGACCAGCGAATCGGATTGATCGATAAACGATTCGCAATTAGCAAATCGAATCCAATCTGCGTCCTATAATCCGTGTGACACAGATTTAAGCTCACTCTACCTTCCTTCCGCATGTAATGAGCGATGGAGATGGAATGAAGCTTACAGCGCGTGAGCGTTCAAAATGAACCCATAATTGGACTTAGACCCGGTAGGATGCGCCGATTCTGTATGGAAACCTAAGTGGCGGAATATTATCTTTAGCGTATAGTAACGTAATCTTTTTATTAACGTAGAATTAACTCTGACGTAAAAAAAAAAAAAAAAAAGACGTGTGCTGTAGTCTGTAATAATCGCACTTACGTTTTGTTCAAGCGTAGAGACTTGCTGTAAGCTTTTTTTCTCTATTCTCCCATCTACGCTTTTTGTTTTTTTGCTGAGAACCGACCGTGTTTTTTTTTTCTTAAAGATTATATAAATTATAACTACGATATATTGCTAATAATGATGCTGAATATAAGAGAAATGTAATAACATGTATTTGTGAAATTCACAAGAAAAAAACGACGTGTACTGCGTGTTTCTTTAATTATATCACACCGACCGCTCTCTCTTTTTCTCTCTTTCTCTCTCTGTCTCACGGCTTTGCCAGCAACAACATCATCCAGAAAACCACCCCGACCCTTTCCCTTTTGTCGCACCACGAAAATCTTGATCGGGTACGATCGGACGCGCGCTTCCTTCGCTGGCTTCCTGCGCGTCGCGCGCGCGTTTTCGTTCTTCGCAGTGACTCAATTTTAAAAAAAAAGAGTAAATAAAATTTCCCCGTCAAAATTTCGATCCAAAACGCGCGCGGCGTGTTTGCTCGTGTTATTCTGTCTCTTTGCTACCACCTTGTGCCATCCTTTACAAATCTTATTGTCGATCCACAGGTAGAGTTCTGCGATGTTTTCTCCATCAAGCAACTCTAACTGCTTCTCTTCCTATATTTTTATTTAATTACGGTACAGTGCAATCTCTATGATATGAAATAATTGATCTTTAGGTTTTAATAGTTCATATAAACAGATTGTCCGATAATTTTGTATAGTGATCAATTAGAGTCACGAGTTTGTCAATAGTGAAATAATCAGTCACGATTAAATTAATTGAGCAAAATGTTCGGTATACAACCGTAATTGCATATATATGTGAATAATCATTTAGATTAGACATCTATATAGACGTTGCACTATATCGTCAATATCACACTGGAATTTAGTGTTTCCTCATATATCGAGGATATTTCACGTTCACATGTGCACAGTCCTATCTTGACAACTTTTTTTTCTCTCAGTTCTGTTATGCAAACTTCTTTCGAAGCCTTGTCTTTCATTTCCGCAAACATTTTACTCTCAGTAGGATTGAAAAAGTAGGACGAGATGCACATATAACGTGATGCAACGTAACGTTTTCGAGTACACAATCGTACATTGATTGGAATCGCTAATTTCCCCGATTTCATGGGTCCCTTTTGACAAATGTCGGAAAAAGAAATTTAATTGGATTGCACGACGAAAGGATTTCAGCATTCGTATACAAATATAGAATGTTCTGAAAATAGATATCCTGCCAATCATATGAATTCCAAAATTGGAGTCGCTTTTAACATAGTGAAAATTTTATAAATGACTTAAATTGTTTAAAACATTTTTTAATTCAAATTCTTTTTCTAAAATTTCTATAATTTTTTGTGTGTCAAATTCAAACTTATGTTTATATTTGTATGTTTCCTGACTTGTCTGAAAGGAATAGCGGATGGTTCTGTAATATTTACTTCGCGCAATTTATACTTTCGTGTCGTTTTGACTCGACAAAATAAAGGAGTTTTTGAATTCACCAACGCTGTCGTTTCCTTCGAATTTCGATCATTAAAGTAAAGAAATCAATTGAAAAGTATAAAGAAAGTCTTATAATTTCTCATAAGTTCTTCGAAGAATCTTTACACAATCTGTGTTGTTCGCTTATTACTTCGCAAAACATTCGTATCGAATGTCGAGTGATCTACTCAAACTGATTATCGTTTTTAACAATTTAAACGATAATAACTTTGGGCGTGTCTTTTTACGCCCGACGTGTTTGCTTATCTTTTTTCCTCTATAATTTCTTGTTTCAGTCTCAATAGTCGAAAGCAGGGATTGGAACGCGTTATAGTTTTATAAAGTTCAGGTTTCGACGCTGTAGACGCTGGGAAGAGCGATTGTCATTTCCCTAGCTACTGCATCGGAAGTTGTAGTTTCGAGATTATAGCGGCTTCCCTGATTTCCTCTATCTCTTTACTGTTTTAATTAAGGGCCATCGTAGCGAGATCCGTCGAATCACTGAGTGAAATCGTTCGTTATATGACTGATGTTTTCAGAACAATTGGCACCGCGGATGAGGTGGTCGCGCACGAGCTAGCATATAGCGCGAATAAGTCGCTTCATCACACATACACGGACGTGGAATACTAATTCTACCTCTTTATGCACTAAACAAGAGAACACCGGGAAATAATATCGGATTCCGATATAAGCCTGCTACCCTTCTCGCGTTAGTAACAGTATACGAGATGAGATTCCTGTTTTGTACGTTTTTTTTTTTTTTGTACATTCATTTACGTGTGTTTTTGCAAATTCTTATTTTTTAATAAACATCAGAACACGTGCGAACGACGTCTCCTTGACTGAGAATTCACCCTTTTTGGCTGGCTCTCTCGAACTAGGCTGAGTTTGTCCGTCAAGAGTGATTGTATCATTTGTAAATTGAAACTTGAACTGAGAAGAAGGAAAGTCTTCCGTTTTTTAAAATCTTTTATGCACTCAAAGATGATATATTTGTTATCTAAATATATATTCTTCTTCTTGGTCAATCTGTTATTCCTATTCCGTAAGCACAGAGGAAAGATTTGCCATCCTTTTGCCGCATCTTCACATCTTCAGTGCGATTATTGTTCATTAAGTTCACTTGCATAAATTTTCGATGAAAGCCAAAGTTAAAGCTGCTTCCAGAGATACCAAGCGAACACGGAAGTAAATATAAATAGATGATGGGGTGAATATTCCTTTTTTGTTATATATTCTTTACTCGATTTTTTTTGTCGGTATGTACGTGATAATACTCATTGTTATGTACCAGTCAAACTTGCAGACTCGGAGGTTGAGCAGGTCTACAGAATCGGACTTGGCTGGAGATCGCTTTTCCACCCGACCAACGGCAAGGCAGAGGCGACCGGTCACGTTCTGTAGCTTATGCACAGTCACCCTTCTTCCCCTCTCAAAATTACTTTTAGAGACATCGCGCAGTGTTCTCGGAGGTAAATGAGCGAGCCTCTCTCAGAGTGACTTTGGAAAACGAACGTAGAACCAGACATACTACTCGATCATTTCTCCATCCTGAGATGTGGTGAGCAAACCGTTGTCCGATAATACGTAGACTATTCTGAATCCGGGAAAAAAGAGAAAGATCGGCCGATCTATACCCTTAAGTTGGCGCGAGAGAGGAGATCGGGACCTCCTTCCGTCGGCTCGGTCGCAAGAGTTGCGAGTTTGATCGGTGCATAGCGAGTACGTCGCCCGTTAACTTTGGCTTTACTGTACTGTACCAATGCACGGAACCGTTTCGTCGAGATCGGGAGACCCCGGCGCATGATCGTCGACGAAAACGTATACAAGATGCCTCAGAACCAATGAACATCCTGTAATTCAATATCGAAAGTCCAGACCTCGAAAAATTAATGTGTCTCAGGCTCAAGTATAAGTTTTTAAAAAGCGGAGAGATTATTGAAGTTTTTCAATTCAGAAGTATTGGAAATTATCAATAACATTAAGGGAGAGTGTCAAATAACTGGTTTTGAGACAATCTTACTTCATACTACATACAGCCCTTTCCTTCCTTTATTTTTTTTTTCAATTTTTTGACATCCCTTCTCACCCTGAGCAACCCGCTTAGGTGTGAACCCCCGACCCGCGATACGTAGGCTTGACGTACTTGACGAGGCTCGAGGCTCGTTGATGCGGGTACGCGGGGAAAAAAAAGTCTGCGATACCGAGTCGCGCGCGTATAGCACACGCGTGCGGAAAAAGAAAGACTCGGGGGAGCATGGAGTCGTCACGCACACCGGGGAGCTTCGTCGGAGCTTATTCGATACGCGATGTATCGCTGTAGTGCAAGTATTACTCCCTCGAGGATTACGGTAATGTCGGTGCCGTCGGACTATTCGTCGGATAGCAAAGGTCTGCCCGATGGTCGCAGCCTCGCTCTCGTAGCCCATACGTGGACGTGCGAGATTCCGGCTCGTCGTCGTCATCGTCTTCGTCGTCATCGCCGCCGCCGTCGCCGCCGTCAGCTTCGTCGCCGCCGCTGCCGTCGTCGTCGTCGCCGTCAACGTCGTCTGTAATAAAGTCACGCAGCCCGAGTTGCAAACGGTTCGGGACACACGCTGGTCGCCGAGAAGCTCAACGAGATGTGACAAGTTCCGAGCCCAGTCTGTAGCTAGATCGCTGAGATACATTTCGGACACGCGCCGGCACAGACCCTCGCAGGCGCTTAGAAAGATTTAAAAAAAAAAAATGTACCCAGTCCCTCTCGGCAGAGTTCTCACTAGAGACACGTGGAGATCGTGAATCGCCGATCGGATCCGTGCATCGGATTTTTGAGAGACACGGTCGGCGCAACAACCCGAGAAAAATATATGTATATGTGTGTATATATACATATATAAAACGGGAAAAACGGACGCATGTCGTCGAGAGACACACGGGTTACCCCTTGATCTCGCGTGATAGAAAACGAACACACACGTGTCGGTCATCGTCGGTTGCCGCATTACCAAAACGGAAAAAAGCGCAAAACCGATAGAAACGCGACAGCAGGGATTGTAACACGCTGTATTGTAATATGATGTGTGATATAGGACGCGATGATAGCCCTCTACGCTGGCATCGTCCATGAAGGATGTACCCTCGAAGGAGCGAGCGAGCCGAGCTCGAGAGACGAGAGGGCTTCGAGTAGAAGCGACACGAGGGGTCTGATGGAGGAGCGACGTGGTAGCGAGAGGTAATTGTTCATCACAGCACTCTATACCACGTCGAGAAAGAACGGGAGAGGGCGAGTCACAGATATATGCTCGAATAGAGACGCGGGATTACGTTACCGCATCCAAGACGCGGATCCAGCCTCTCGGTATCGTTCCGACACGCGTAAGAGAACGAATAAAAGTAATATAAAAAAAAAAGAAAAAACACGTTAATTCATCCCCGCGTGTTCCATCCGAACGCCTTTGAGAGTCCTGTTTTTTTTCTTAGGAAAAGCGGCGCTTCTTAAGGGAGAGCCCATCTCTACGAGAGGAATCCTCTTCTTCCGTAGGATGCGCCGGACAAAACTGTGAGATCGACATGTGATCACACACGCCGAATCTCGCCCTCGAGCGGATTCTCGAGAGTCCTCTCTCCGCTCGGCGGGAGCACGAAGGTATCGTAAGAACGAATACTTTCCTCGCGCTGCAATCCCTGTAAAAGCTCGAGAAATATCGGACATTTTCGATCTGAGATAACGAACGATAGCCTGAATGTCGCGATAATATTGAATTTGTTTTGAAAGTGTTGTAACTCTTATTTATACGAGAATGATTTTCTTAGGATTCATTCTTTGTGTTACCATTGGAAATTTAATTTAAACAGATTATAGCGGTTCTAGTATATCACTAATTTTATGGACTTTAAAAACCCTTGATTTCTCTCTTACTGCGACTATATTAGATCGCAACAGTCAGAAGCGAGAAATAATATCAATCTTCCTTTTATCGAAATGAATTGATTCTTTTTTTTCCAGTATGCTGTCACTTGCGTTCAATAGCGCATTAGTAAGCTGCATTGAAATGTTTTTCACACGCACACACACACATTCTTCCTTCCAAATTTTATATATATATATATATATATATATATATATATAAAATCGAATTTACAATAATATTTTTAGCGAAAATAAACCGTGTAAACGTTTGATCAAAATTCAAAGATACTTGTTCATTAATTGAATCGAAAGTCTTCAACATGCATGTTTTATCGAGTAGTGATGCAAAATTGAACTATTTCAACTATAATGTAATGTAAAAGATTCATACGAGTTCTCGCTTTTGACTTTATGATCCAAGCTTATAGCGAGAGAGAATGTTCATATATTTTTTTGTGCGATTCTATTGCTGATATAGTTATTTAAACATAAATGCATAAATAAGACAATAAATACGGTAAGTAAGATTGCGCAGGTAAGATATTTAAAGCTAGCTTGTTCTATCGTGTTGTTTAGTCCCAACGGATCATCGCGAAGAGCTGAAATAGCAACGTAAGTAAAATCTCGTGTGTGAAATATATGTTACAGGATGTCGCCGCTCCGTTCGACGATACGAAACTTTCCAAGTTGAATGACGAGAATATTCAGCGCGTAATTGAGCAATGAAGACCTTTGTCTTTCATCTCCAGAACTCGTCGACTGTCTCGTTAAGAAAGTGTCAAAGCTATTGCGTATATTCGCTTGCATGCAATTAAACGACAGATTTTCTTTCACATGAATCTCGTATTCGACTTCAAAAAATCAACGAAAATTCAATTCGAATCACTGAAATAAATTATCTTAGACGTTTGAATTCTGGCTTGCATCTACTTCTTCAGTCAGCTTGCGTTTTCTCAAACTACGATTGAGCAAATAGAACTTATCGCGTCGTTGAACTTTGTTTTGTTTTGTACATGCGTCATTGGATCTTTTTTTGATTTCGCTCTTCTGAATCATGAACGTGAGATAATACTCTATTATTCTTGTTCGAATATGGGAAGCGATTTGCATACATAGAGATAGTCTTCAATGGGAGCATCGTTCAGTGTTGCGACATTGGCTGCTTGGTTGCGGTTTCATTATACAGTTCTTAGATAATTTCGTCCCTCCCCTCGTTCGCGATAAGTCATCGCGATGACATTATGTGCTCCGAAGCGAAGCGGCCGCGGAGACGATCGATGCCATTTGATCTCTCGTGTTTCCACACGCGAGAAGCGGAAGACATCGTCGGTGGCGCGCCTCGCTAGCGTAGCGGATCATCCTTGGCGTGTGTCTCCTTGTGATCGCCCGAGAACCGAAATCTCGTACAAATGGCCGAGGACTTACGGTAAGTGAGACATTTCGTTGCTCGCGATCCCGATTTTTTTCCTCTGTCTCGCGATCCGTTCATCGCGCAAATCGGACGCGATTTTGCCTTTCTTTTGGAGGTTAGGAGTCGGGATTTGTCACGCGGCATCGAGGTTACGTACGACGCATGTGCTCCCGGCGATGACAGCTGATTTGCCTTCGAAAAAAAGAAGTTTATTTCGTTTATCTACAAAAATATGTCCACGCGCTGCGTCTTTTTCAATCATATAAATTGTAGGGGCGATTAACGATGTCGGAGATTTAATCGCGTCGCGGAAGGAAAAATACAGGTTATGTAATCATCAAGGTCGATTCTCATCGGCGCGATTTCGTCACCGGGTCATGTTGCGGTTGCTTCAAAATGATACGAAATTCTCGTATGCATTTTTTATAATATTTTCTGAATAATATCGCGGATGTTCTCCGTCGAGCTGACTCGATAATAAATCGCTTGGCATTATTCTCATTCCTCGGAAAGTCGCGTTTTGTTGAAAATTTGCAGAACGTATCTATACGGAAATCATACGGAAGATGTTATCGAACGAACATTTCAGGGAAGGACTGCTGCTGGGCATGGGAAATCCTCTCTTGGACATTTCAGCATACGTAGATCATGAATTTTTGCAAAAGTATGATCTGAAGTCCAACAATGCCATTCTCGCCGAGGAAAAGCACAAGCCTTTGTACGAGGAGCTAATTGACTTGTACAACACTGACTTTACCGCGGGTGGATCTGTGCAGAATACTATGAGAGTGGCGCAGGTAAATAGAATCAACACAGAACTAGCGTTGTCAAATTTATTTGGATAAAAAAAAAACATTGAAATCGTATTAAATATAAATAATCGTATTAAATAATTGACGTTTTACAGTGGTTGCTGCAAAAACCAAAAGTCGCCACTTACATGGGCTGCGTCGGCAGAGACAAGTATTCCAAGATTCTGGAGGAGAAGGCCGCCGCGGATGGATTAAACGTTCGCTATCAATATACCGATCAGGAACCGACTGGTACGTGCGCGGTGCTCATTACAGGGAAAGAACGCTCGCTATGCGCGAATTTGGCGGCGGCAAATTGCTTTTCACCGTCGCACATCGAAAAGCCAGAGAACAAACATCTGATAGATATCGCGAGATACTTCTACATATCGGTAAACGCAAACATCTAATAAATCTACGAGAGAGCGAATCGCTACATCATGAAATTTGTTGTTCTGTATCTCAGGGATTTTTCTTGACCGTCAGTCCCGAATCCATACAAACGGTAGCCAGGCACGCTTACGAGAACGATAAAATGTTCATGATGAATCTCAGCGCGCCGTTTCTGTGCGAGTTCTTCCAAAAGCCGATGTTAGCGGCGTTTCCCTACGTGGACATCCTATTCGGGAACGAGACGGAAGCGGACGCGTTCGCGAAGGCCAACAATCTTAACGCGACGGACAGGAGGCAGATCGCGCTGAAGATATCGGAAATGGAGAAGATCAATAACAGGAGAAAAAGAATCGTCGTGATAACGCAGGGTGCTGAAACGGTGCTTTTAGCCAAGGACGGGACGGTGACGGAGTATCCCGTTGTAAAACTGCCAGAGGAGAAAGTTGTAGACACCAATGCCGCCGGGGATGCTTTTGTCGGTGGTGAGTACGAATCCCCCGCTGCTGTAACAGCAAATATTTGCGGATAAGATTAGATAAAAATCAATTGTCATTATATCAATTTTCAGGCTTTCTCGCACAACTTATACAAGGTAAAAGCATAGACACGTGTATAAAATGCGGCATTTGGGCAGCGGCGCAGATCGTACAGAAATCCGGATGTACTTACGAGGGAAAGCCAGACTTCCAATCTTGATCAGCGCCAATGGTAGCGGATATAAATTGTGTACTTAATAAACATCTTAATAATTTGTTTACCTTGAATTTACCCCCATTTTTTGTATCTTTTGAGCTTTACATTGCGAATGCAGCCGGACGATTATAAAAATATTTGTATTTATTGAAGAAGTTCAAAGAAAGTTAAATATTTCTCAATAAATCTTGCCAATTTAAGCATTAATGTATTAGATCGATGTAATTTCGGCAGAAGAAAGAAATTCTCCAATAAATTCTCGTTGAGTTAACGAGACCAAATTGTCTCGCGGGATTATAGTTTGGCGAACGTTCGCTCGGAGAACGTCAACTGCGCAGAATTTCTCCCTCGCGCGTACTTACATCGTGACACGACAATTTACATACTGTCGGGGGAAAATCAATACAATCACCGAGGTATGTAGATATTATACCGAGAATTTGTCGGTTAGCTTCGCATATGCGGCCGCTGGTCGGGCGATACCGTCCGGGAGTGTAGAGTATTCAATTATGCGAGACGTCGCACGCGTGCGTCGTGCGATATGCGGCCGAACTGCGGAGTTTGAAGCGGGACGGCGATGGTATCGAGCGGCAGGGAAGAGAGAGAGGGACCTGGGTCAGCGGATGGACGGCCGCGGAAGAGGGAGTTCTTAAAAAAAAATCAATAATCTCATTACGAAATTGCATTGGACATGCCGTGCGTTTTGTATATAAACAGCACAGGTAATGCGCGTCACTCGCTGCACCGACAGTGTCGTATCAAGCCGACCGCTCTCCTCCGTCGGACACAGTGCGAACAGCACCTTTCTATCGAAACGCGACACTGGTGTCGGTTTGGGACACCAGTTTCTTCTGGAACAACTGTACTTTCTCGCTTCTTTTAACGAATAAAGAAATACAAAGGTACAAGTTAGGATTAACGTTAGATCGACGTAAAGATTCTATCGCTTTTGACGATCTTTTAAGTGAAAGCCATCAATTTTCATTTAGCGATAAACATATCCACGTGTACTTTATACGATAGGAAATCTTTCACATCGGAATCTAATATGATACATAAATCGTTCGTTCGATGTTTCGTAAAATTTAATCTTCAAATTCCCCCCCCCCCCTCTCTCGCGCTTTCTGAATTTTGAATAATACGAAAGAAGTGCAGGCAGGGTGCATCGCAGCTGAGAAAAAAAGAGGGGGAACGACTCGCTCCGGCGAGTCCGGAGTACATCCCTGTCGTGTCCGTTCGCGGCAGTTCTTTGGTTCTCTGCTGCGTTGCGTGGCACTCGTCACTCGTCAGGCGCACGCCTGTCGCCTCGGTCGAGAAGCGAGCGGCCATAGTCGTGCCGGACCGGCGCTGGAACGGGACGGGACCGCGTGTTCGCCGTTGCCGCGCGAATCGAGCCTCGCTTTTCGTCGCGCAGCACCGCGCGGCGGTATCGGCCGTTGAAGCAGCGCGTGCGATACGCGAGTTCGTGTCCCACACACACACACACGCGCGCGCGTCGTAGATTCGTATTTCGCGCGCGGTGCATACGCACGTCGGCCGCGCGTACGTATACGCGGCACCTGCGACGAACCGACGGCGTATCCGTGTACAGTCGGGCGCGTTAACGGCGCATGTCAAGTGCATCCCGCTCGCGACCGGCCGGATCTCTTCTGCGCGACGTTCGAGAGGGTCATCACGCTCTTTCGTTCGCGCGTGCGATGTGCGAGTGCCTCAGCTTCGCCAAGGAGCAAAGGAGATCGGGATTCACGTGTCGTGAAGCATCCCTGTGAGTGCATTAGCGTTATTTTGCGAAGAGAGCTACAGCGCGACTCTTTTTTTCCTATTTTTCACGGTCCACGTGGTACTTTACGGAACTCTCGAACGGAAGTTCCCTTTTTTTTTTTCTTGAATATTGTGTTTTGTATACAACCTGTACGAATAGTCCTTAACTTTTTTCCCGTCCCCTCGCATCTCCCTTTTTTCTCTTCGAGTAGATTATTACGTCATCGCGAGTTTGCCACGCACGTGGCTTCGAGCTTAACCGCTCGCGGGTAAGGTTGGACCCCGCGAACCGTACGATCGGGTCGTTAACGCGCCCGATCGTACGAGGAACGTAGCCGCGACTGGAACATATGCACGCATTAATCTAACACACGATCGTCTCGTGGCGCGCATACGTGCAATTGCGCGTACTACATGTGCGCGCGCGCGCGCGAGCGAGCGACAATACGTCACGCATACGGACGGAACTCGGTGCGACGCCAGAGCGCGTGGTGTGCGAGCGCGTCGATGTGCAGTCGGGTGAGATGCCGCGTCGGGATTGGTCGAGGGCAAGCGTGCCGCTACGGCGTTTCGTGTGTTTCGCGCTTCCGCCGTTCGCGAGCCGGTGGAGCGCGCGGCGTGCGCAGTGCACTCCCCACCGCGTGCGCGTAGTGTAACCCCCGCGCGACCGCCATCTTTGTCAAGTGGGTAACCTTTGTTGATTTGTGTGAAATGTGACGCCGTTGTCGCGAGATAATTGGTGATCGTGATTACGTATTTCGTGTTACGGTAGACCCGGTGGATCCGCGCCCACGTCGTGCACTGTGGATATATCGATGGGATCGCCGCGTGCAGGTAACGCTCGCCCGCCTGGGGCCGTCGCGAGGATCCGCGGTGCGTGGAAAAACCACGCGCCGTCGTCACCGTCGTCCGATGCATACGGGGCCGGGAGCGGTGCCGTCGCGAGGCCGCCCGCGCGATCTGGTAGCGCGAGAAAGCGCGGCGCGAGGGGAAGAGGAGGAGGAAACGAGGACGAAGGACGGGTGTCTCCGCCGCGAGTATCGCGACGTATCGCAGCAACGTACGCGGCATTCGACGTTTTTTCCACGGGCCATGCCTCGCGATCGTTGCGCGGGGTACGAGGCGACGGCGGAGGAGAAGGACGCGCGCCGCGGCGACACGGCCGTGCGCGCGGAAACGCCTGGACGGCGCGCGAGAATGCCCGCGGACGGAGCGGAACGGAACCCGAGAAGCGGCCCGTGCGACTCTCAGGCCTCAAGATGGCTGCCCGTCGCTCGGGCCTCGACGTGCCCGCTCGTCCCGGTCTCTCGTCCGCCTCGGCGACCTCCGCGCGTCGCCCGACGGCGCGCGGAGGACGCGTCGCGGACCGTCGGCGATCCGTTACGACGTCCGGCCGAAGCGTTTGCTCGCGCGCGCGCCTCGATCGGCCCGTCGTCGGAAGCACCGTCGCTCGGCGATGAGATCGTCCTCGACCGCCGCCGTCGGTCGTCCGCGCGTCATCCGCTCGATCGTTGGATCCGCTCGTTTCACGCGGTACGGCTCACCGTGACATCCCGTGCGAGAATAGTCGCTCAAAATGGCTACCCGTCGGACGGCAAAGTGCCGTTTAACGCGCGGCGGCGGCGGCGGGTCACGATGACCCGCGCGATTCCTACGTGCTTGTTTCACCGCAATTTTCCATCGCGCGCCAATTCGTACGTCGTCACGGCCAACCGATCGATCGCTCATCCGCCCGCTCTCCCGTCCATTTCGTCCGTTTTTGTCTCTCTTTCGCCACATCTCTCTTTTATTTTTTCGCCTTTTCGCGTCGCCTCCGATCGCTCCGCCGCCGGGGCGAACGGACGACGCGACGGCGAACGCACGCTTCTCGCGCGTGCACGCTTCGCCGAGCGACAGGCGGCAGCAGTTAGGGTCGTTCGCGACAAACCGCTCCTCGATAGCGACGGCAGCTGGCTCGCTCTCTCTCTCCCTCCCTCTTCCTCTTTCTCTCTCCGTCTCCGCTCTTCTCCGCGTCCTCACCTTCGACCGTCGTTGCTCGCTCGCTCGCTCGCACGCTCGTTCGCTCGTTCGTTTGTTCGTCTGTTCGTCGTCGGGTGAGAGGGGCCCCGACAAACACGCGCAGCCGGCGGCCTCTCCTTGCCCTCGGCCCCGTCGTCTTAACCGGACGAACGACGGACAAACAGACGGACATGTTCGTTCAGCCGGTATTTCATTTCGCCTAATAAGATAGCCGCGCGCGAGCGAAGAAAAACGGCGGATCGACGAGCGGAAAGCGCGTCCGCGCCCGTGGCCTCTTTCCTCCGTTACTTTCCGTCTCTTTCTCACCGTTCCATGTGCAGTGATCGATTCTCAACTGATCTACGGAAAGCCTACCGGATCCTACGCGTTCCAGAAAGATCCAATAAATTTTCCGTTCCAAGCCCGGAATGCTCGAAACAGGTTTGGAGATGTCTTTTGCGCCGTGCCGTCGCGTTTCCGTCGCTACGGAACGTCGCGATTGTCTTCGCGACGTTCGTTCGAGGATCTGGCCCTCGTCGAGATCGAAGACGCGTAGATTCCTCTCCGAGTTCGGTATCGCGTGATCTCCCGTCTCCGCCGCGATCTCTCTCGCGACATTTCGCGAGAAACGCGCGCGCGCGTGATTTCCGCGAGTTAGCTCGCTCCGAAAGTGTGTCGTTGTTCGTAGAAAATCTCTTCCTCCTTCGCCGGCCATCGCGCTGAAAGAACGGTGCGCGTCAATGGAACGTTAAAAATCCGCGACGCGTAGTAGAGATGCGAGTACTATGGTATCTCTCATTGAAGCCGCACGATAAAATTGCAACGATAAACAAGCGTCGTTTCATTGACGTTGCGACGGCGTCGTTTCTCTCGATGCCACTCGACGTGCAGTTTTTTTTTTCTTTTGACCTGTGCACTCCGCCGTCTGCGTTCGAAAGGTTTCCAATTTCTCGGCCGCGTTTCTCTCCTTTCCGGAGATTATGACTTAATCTCCGGAGCCAGTGCGCGCGATGCGGTACAAAGCGACAATCTCCACGAGGCGAGATAAGCGGGGGATCTGTTTCATTGCGATTGGCATTAGTCATTACGGGAATCCAAATTAATGACTCGATACTCTTTTTCTCGATAGCGACGATAGCGAGGCTCTAATCTTAAAATAGAGCGAAACTGAGATAATGGATATTAGCGCTAGTCGATGCAACGGGAGCCTTGGAGTCCGCCGCCGAATTGCGTCATGTCGCGTCATTCTTCCGGCGATAATAGTACGAGCCGCGTAACTAGCTCCCTTTTTTCTCTTTAAGTATAACTTGGACAATAGAATCTTGTCGAACGCTCCAGTATTCGGTTGACGCGATTTATTTAAAGAAAAACCGATTGTACGGGGTTTCGGAATACGCGAGATATTCATTGATCATCTCGCCCCACGTGCTTGGCTTGCGAAGAGAAGCTCTTGTACGTTAGCGCCTTGACACTTCGATCGAGGAAAACGGCGATGTTGAGTTTCGAAGGAATGTTTCCGTTTGCCTCGAGACAATAGTTTCCAGAATCGTTACACGCGTTTCGAAGTGGTCATCTTCCGATTCAAGGTTGGGAAAAGTGTCCTGTGGAGAACGGTGCATTATGCGTCTTACTTTGTCGGTTTTAGAAACGGTCGAAAGGACTGGTTGTCGGAAGTCGATGAAGATTTGGCGGGAAATCGTAAAACCCGTCTCTGGGGACCGTAGATGTCATTTTCGAGAATGGGACGCGCACGTGGTGAAGAGTATCCCGGTGGCGAGGGCTTCGAACGAGGTCGGTTTCATTGGGTGTCCCGTGGTGTTTTTTTTTTTTCCTTCTTCCCTTCGCCTTTCCTCGGCGCTTAAAATCTCTGGTATATTTATTATTGCCGACCTAGGTCAACTCGTATCGCGGTTGGCGGTACAGCTGTCATTTGATTCTCGCATAATTAATCCTTTCCGCGCTCGCTCGATTGTGGTATCGGATACGTTTTCTATCGGGAATGGACTTTCACGTCCATTGACATTTGGCTGATATGTAACGCATGACGCTCGTTTCGGGAGTTTCCGGAGAATTCTAAATTACTTCTCAGGAATGAAAATTGTTTTTCCAAACCTCAACATTTTTGCAGTCAAATTCGTCGTCGAATTCGATTCGCGAATTAAACAGGTGTGAATTGGCGTTAATTGGGTTAATTTTTATTTTAAGATGTTATTCGTGGTCTCCAAAATTTATACAGATACGAATCGATTCGTCCGTTTATTTATAATTTTAGAGAAATCTACTTTCGTGCGGGATAACGAAGTAAATTACATAAATCTAGTTACGTCTAACGATACAGTGGAAGAGTGTACCTACAGCTAAAAGGAGATGTAATACCGGATTGCGCGGCTATTATCCAATTGCTAAGTGAACATGATCTTTTAACGCGATTTCCGTCAGCGATCGAGGCGTGCATACGCGATATGGATATTGCACGAAAACGGTGGGTGGTCTTTGTCTCCTCTCGAACAATGGATCTCCCGGCCGATCTACGGTCGAACTCCGCTATATTCTCCGCCATACTTACCTGAGAATTACGCTTCGTGTATCCCGTGCGCATTAAACGTACATACACGTGCTCTATCGGGAGCGTTTAGGCCACGCGGCCACCAATGCCGGGCGCATTGTTTCTCACGCTTAGACCACGATGCCAGACTCTCGAAGCTAACGAGAGTCTCATTCGACCTTCTCTCTTTCTTTCTTTGCCGAAAGTTCAATGGTTAAATGACTGATGCCGACGTGATATTTCGAGAAAAAAGTATCTTCTTTTATCTTCAGAAATTTATCCTGAGAAGACCTTTTCCGGATCATTGTGTCTTTTGCCTGAGACTTACTTTGAGATGTTATATAATGCGTTTTACTTTGAAATTTTGTAACCTTGGTTTTTTGGAAAGTTAATTTCAACCGTGAGAGAATTAGAGTAAGAATGAAAAACGATGATTTATAAATCTTTAAATAATTCAGGTAGACATTATTGGATGTGTTTGATATGAGAAATTAATTAATTAGCGTGCTTATTTTTATAAAATGTTATTTCTGTAACAGATTTTTCTCGATTTTGAGAAAGAGAGATTCTGATTATGTCAGAAATAACTTAAAACTGTTTACAAACATTGCCAATAATAAATTTGATTTGGTCATTTTGGTCATCGTCCTATTTATTTTTCTTGTTTATTATATTTTTATCATTTTGGATTTTTCATGTTCCCTTAAGTTTACATAAATACTAATTTGTGATTTACTAATCTGACGGTGGAAATTAGAAGCGATTTGAAACGTACGGCGTTTTTATCAAGGAGAGTTCCGCTTTAAAGGTCGAACAGTTCGTACGTGTGAAAAAGTGACGAGCCAGAGACACCTACTGCGTGCTACCATCATCGAAACTTCTTGGCGAGACGGTTATCTCGGGGGATCAATCGATATATCGACTCTATTCTTACTCTTGTATTTCGTCGTGTCACGACCATGCAGATCTCACCGCGGCGGTACACCGACGCCGTGCGTTTCAGCGTATTCGCGCGACCGACTTTAATAAACTGCGCGCGCGCCTGTGAGCTGTTCGCGCGTTGCGCAATAGGCACTCGCTGTTAGGCACGGTGATTTTAAATATTTGCTTCGAGCCGAGTGCGCGCTGCCGCGCGCACGCACGCACGCACGCACGTGTGAGGTTCGCGCGCGCAGGAGAAAGTTCATCGCTCATGGGGAAACCGGACAGTCCGTACGACCGGAATCGAAAATCGCGTGACCCGATCGTAAGAATCGAACGCGATGTTGTACAACGCCGCGTTAGCGGCGAACAAAGGCGCGCTAAATAAATCCTGAAACCGGGTGCCGCGAGCACGCGAGGGGATGATCTTCACGCTCCCGATAATGGAACGCGAGTCGAATTGAACAAGCGCGTAACATTCGTTTTAATTTATTGACTGCTACGGCGCATGTGTCTATCGACATCTTTTAAAACGCTTGTAAAAAAAAACATGTGTCTGATACTAAATTTTTAATGACTTGAATAGCTCGATAACAATGTAAGGTACAAAGTGTGTTATACGGTACTCGTGAGGATAGTCTTATTTAATCACATTACGCATCATTATATGATTATGATAATGAAAATTTTATTTTATAATTAAAAGTAAATATATTAAATAAATATTAAATATTACATAAATATAAATAAATATATTAAAAATAAATATAAATATATATTTAAAATTAAATAAATATATCAAATTTACTGTGTAAGCAAACAATGTTCAATCTGCAAAATTGTATCTAAAAATTTGTTATGATACGTTATGAAATTAGTTTCTTATTTTATGTGAAACGTGAGATAGTATTTCAATTAATTAATCAACGTTGCCTCCACAATTCTAGGTGAATCTGTTCTAAAGATGAATCTTACATTCAATAACAATAGTTGTTTTATGATTGTTATTCACGCACTCTCAACTTGGAGGTTCACTTTAAATTATCGATCGAAAAATTTATTGGAATTACGCTACACGTACAACGTAATTACAATCCAAATCTTATTCCTCTGAGTAAATATCCTTTACCGTAAATAGCGTAAATGACGATAAAATGGCGAAGTAATTCGATCAATTTCTTGCACGACGTATATGCCAGTCGCTCGGACGGCTTTCGACAAGTTAGAAAATGTCAGATATACCTCGCGGTGCGGCATATCGGAAGAATCGTTTAGCGGCCGAAACTCGACAGACTCCCACGCACGACTTTTGCAACCTCGTTCAATCGTGCTCTCGTTTCAGGGTCAGCGCAATAGCTCGCGGTGAGAACGTGAGGAGACGGTGAAGGCTTGGCATCCAAGCCGGGAAACCGAAGAGTCGCAGCAGAATGTAAACGTCTGCTGTTGACCGTGACGTTGCCTGTCGGCAAGAGGAGGAGGAGGAGGAGGAGGAAGAGGAGAAGGAAACACCGGCCCTGACTTCGTTGTCGTTGTCGTCATCGTCGTCGCCGTCCGCGCCGTTCGCGCCGCCGACGGAGACGCGATGGACGAGTCCGAATCGCCCGAGACGTGGTCAACGTGGTTTTTAGATGCGATCCGGAAGATCCGCAGTCAAAAACAGCGACCAAGCGTTGAGCGGATATGTCACGCGATACGCCAGCATCACCATTTCCACGAAGAGGACATCGCCGAGCAATTGGAGTTCGCCGTCAAGCGCGGCGATGTGCTCAAGATCTTCAATAAGGGTCAGTCTTCGTACAAGGATCCAGGCGTTCTTCAATCGAAGAAACTCAAGGTCACCAAATCGTCAGACATCAGCAAGGTCTTGGGCAAGGCTGTACGCGAGCTCGGCGATCGCGAAGGTTCCAGCCTGAGGAGCATCGAGAGGTACATTAGGCAGAGTCACGCCGTCGAAGAGATTTCCGAGGGTGATCTTAGAATCGCCCTAAAACTCTCCGCCAAGCGAGCACTCGAGCGAGGTCTAGTGCTTCAAGATGGCAAGCTTTTCCGGCAGACGGACAAGTCGTCGTGTTACAAGAGATTTAGCGACACCTGTAGTACGCCAACCTCGGAAACGCCCGTGCCCAAGGTGAGTCACTTCGACCAGCTTATAAGTCGTGCATTCGATGATGAGTCATTCTCCGGGAAGCGCGTTCTGTGACCCGTCGAAATTACCGACGGAGATGTCGGATGATGCTTGATTGCAGTTTCATAGTCTCGTATACTTTACTGTCTTCTTCGACGATACAATCTGTTAGAAGATGGAAACTTGGTTTTATCAACACTGGATAATGTTATCTCAGCATGATTCTCTTCTCTGTCTAATCAGACTAACTGAAACTATTCCAATTATTAATTAACTTAATTAACAGAACGCTACAGAACAGAACTATTGAAACTTGGAACTAGGGTTAAAGTTAGGCGAAAGAGTTAATTCCGATTGAATCTACTTGACGTTATCGATACTAGTCAGAAGAAAACAATTTCTTTCGTTAATTTAGATTCCTAGCGTCTTATTTCGGTTTTATTTTCGCTATCTCTCGGAACAACAGTTGCACGAACATTTTTTGCGACCTTGCAAACTCGAGCATGCATAAGCCGATTGCCGAATATGCGTATTCGAGTAAATTTTGTTTTCTCGATGTCGCGTTGCGACACGTGTTATCGCTATTAGATAATCGGAACAAAATGCAGAGTAATTCATCATCGAATAAATCGCTGTAGATTCGAACGCGTGCGTTCACCATCGAATTCTCTGGCGGTTTGAGAACTTGTATTTCGCGCTCCAGTAGTAATATTTTCTAAATCTCCAAACTTACGCTTCATAGATCAGATTGGTTTCGCGATCATTAAAAAATTTCTTAAACAACCACTGGAGTTTTACCGTTCGGACTGCAGAAGTTGAGACGCGGTATGGATGACATTGGCGTACCCGTCGGATCTAATCGCGGGGATCTCTTCCCACCGCGTCGCTTGCGTTACGCGCCGCTCGGTTCGCGCGCAAACGGGAACGTGAACGCTCAAAGCCGGAAAAGTATTGCGCCGGGTCACGCCGTAGTGCCCACGTTCCGGCGATGTTGGGAATGTCGGTTGGCGACCGCTGGTGTGGGACCGACGGCGCGGCGAGCGGGGTAGAAGAGTTGGAGAACGGTTGGGAAGGGGGCGAAAGGTCGAGATCGCGCCGGGACGATGGGCTATCTCGGACGACTTCCGGCGGGCTCGTTTTGTGTAATGTTTCTCTCTTATTGATCCTCCGTCGCGGAATCGCGCTCCCTTTCTTTCTCCCACCGCGTTTCGAGCGCGAAAAATCGCGGCGCGCCGACGCGGGACCCCGCCGACTACGTCCCCGTCGCGCATCAGGTGGGTTACCCTCGGCGCGCGGGGGCGTACGTCGCTCGGCGTCCATTTCCCGCGCATTTTTTTCTCCCGACTGGCTCTCGTTACACCATAAATCGCCGACCGCAGGAGCGATCGATCGCCGGCCGCGCGCTGTTTTGCGAGAAACGACCATTTTGAAAATTGCACCGCGGGCGAGACCCGCCGCCCGGTCGATCGCGACGCTCGTCAACGGTGTCAGCCCTCGTTTGGCCCGTGCGGAGACGAATAAACCTGTCGCCCGAATCAGAACTGAATGTCTTCTAGAAAGGAATCGTTTCGAGCGATTCAATGAAATGGAATTTTTCGTTTATTTAGATTCTACTATGAATGCCAATTGCCCAATTGACTCTACTATGAATGCCAATTATTATAAACTTCACCGAGAAAATATTCTAAAATCTATTGAGAAGCCATCTTTTGATATATTTATGCTCTTATTGAAAGATCAAGAGATTCGAGCTAAAATTTTAATTAATTTTTTATGCGTTTTAAATGCTTATTCATTTGGCACCTCGAACTGTCGAACTATCAAGACTCTCGTGTGACTCAACGGATTATTTGATGAGTTGCGGAGTAAGATAATTTTGGAGAACAGTTTAAGATCTTATTGAAAATATGCGAGCGATGCGATGTAATCGTTCTGCGGTACCATTGCTGCATCGATCCTTGTTTCGCGATTAAGTTAATTTGGGCGTCCAGCGTGTCGATGTTTGTAACGCACGGCAGCAGGACAACACCGTCCTGAATCGCGATGACCTGGAACGTGTTTCGCGCGACTTCGACGCGGAATGAAATTAACGCGACATTGGCGCGTGAAGCATTTGCGGATGCAGCGATACAGCGAGTCGTCCAATCGCGCAACAGGTCGCAGCGGCTGGTGCAAGAAATGGAGGCTGTTTGCCCGCATATACTTTCTCTCTAATTTACCGTCTTCTTACCGAAAGAAAACAGCCCCGCGCGTGCATTTGCATTAGTTTACTAGTCTTTTCTCACGTGAGCGATTCAATATTTAACAAAATGTTATCGCGCGATACCGAATTCTCAAAGATTTTATTGAAGAAGGGAAAGTTTTCTTTGTTCTTTGAAGAATCAAAATTTACAACATACTGTTGAATGTTTCTTTAAATTTTTAAAGGCTAGGAAATATTTTGTTATTTAGCTGTTTGTTTATATTTTATATAATTATATAACTATATATATATATATAAATAAAATATAACTAATTTTAATTTATTGTAAGCTTAAAAATAATCCTGGATGTAAGACTGCAGAGGATTAAAATATGCGAGAATATTAGAGAATGTTTACAGCTTGTAATACATTTTCATAAATGAAAGAATACATATTTGTGAAAGAGCGTTTCTTTGAAATTATTCCTACCGTTGCCACATCGTTGGCGCAACGTGCTCTTAATAAGATGCACCCTCCCAACGCATAAGAGTTCCGTCCGTGTCTAGCCAGGTATTTCTGCGTTATCGCCAACGAAATGAATAATTATGTTTGCCGGGACTCACTCGTCTTCTGTATATGCGATACGTAATGATAGTATCGAACTGCCGATATGTGGAGATTGATCGCACGCAGCTGGCGTGTGTGAAGGTTTTGCAAGTTTCACTGTATATTACTTAGCATTTTTGTTTAGGATTTTCCTCTTCCAGAGAAATAGCAACAGAAATTTTTAATAATGTTTAACATTGAATCCATAAGCGCGTATACGCACAAAGCTGAAAATATATAAATCCTATAAATCTTATAAATTCTAATATTGTACGCTTCACCATGTTATAATTATCTAGATATTTTTATTTGGATATTTTTACTTGATCGATTTATCGACTTCTGTTCGTTTTCCGTAGTTGCCAGCTCCATTGCCGATATGCAGAGAATGCCTCGGCGCTACGATGGCCGGCAACAACAACAACAGCAAGCGGAACGCCAACGAAAAGCTAAGCAGGTGCAGCGTCTGTGGCGCGGCTCTGCATAATTCTTGCGCTCCACCGGAACTCTCGATATTCGTCGATCGAGGAATAACTTGGTCATGCGACGACTGTTCGCCAATCTGCGCCGGCTGTCAGCTGGAGCGGGAGTCGCAGAATTATCTCGTCAAGTGCGCTGGCTGTGTAAACTGTTATCATCCGGCCTGCATCGATCCTGCTCTTGACAAGAAGAACAAAGCGCCCTGGAAGTGTCGGCACTGTCAAACAGCGCACACGCCGGTGAGCAAGGACGACAGTAAACGGGGCAAGGATGCGAATTCGATCGACGATACGCCGAGGAAGAGGCTCAGCAAGTTACGCGAGAATCGAAAGTGAGTACGGTTGCGTGTATTCGATTAACAAATGCTCGTTTTGTATGCCTCACAGCAAATGATACAATATTTTCGACTTTGAGATAAACAATACAATTATATAGTAATATGATTTTGTATGTTAGGATAAATATATACGTTGTCGGTTTTTTGCAGATCGATGGTATCCAGAAAATGCTTGGCGAACACGCATCCGGGCAAGAAGGCCAGCGCGGGAGTGGGTCAGGTGGACAGCAGCTCGGACGGTAATGCGGGTGTTGTCTCCCCTCGTCAACCATCTTTAATTTCCTCTCCTTTACCACAATCTCCCACCCCACTCGCAGGCCAGGGTAGGCTGCTTGAGGAAAAGAACGACAAGATCTCCAAGGAGAAGCAAAAATTCTTTAGATTGAGCGCGTTTAATGCTGAACATAATAAACTAAAGCGGGTGGGGGGCGGTGATAAATCTAGGCCCTCGCGAAACGTTAACGTTAACGTTAGGTCGACCCGGGGCGGTAACGCGAACCCGAAAAAAGTCAATACGTCGCGAGTATCTAGCAGCAATAGTAGCAGCAGCGAGGCTGATAATAGCAGCGAGAGCTCGGAGGGCAGTGATAGTAGCGATGAGGATGACGACGAGGAGGGCGATAGCTCGAGCGAGAGCAACGACTCCTCGTCGGACGAAGTCCAGGATGGGAGAATCGAGTCTCCTAAGGCAAAGACGCCATTCGCTTGTGACCTCAACGAGGATAAGCCATGGGGCTTTGCCGCCGCTGCTGCAAAATTAAACGTAGACTCGCCTTTCTTCAGCAATATCACAAATACTTTTGGCGCGCCTTTACCTAAACTCAATGTGGGCGATACGCCGACCTTTGGTTTGCACATACAACAGCCAGCCACCGTCAATCCGTCAGATAGTAAAAAGAAAGACAAATCCGAACACAACACTGCACAGACGGCCGGCCTCGCGAGCGCGGATAACAAGGTTAAGCCCGGAAGCGGCCAATTAAGAGGTCTTTTCGACGGTTTGAGTCACTTTTTTTCAGCATCTGCGAATAGCAGGGCAAGATCGGCCGGTGCATCGGCGCCGAATTACGCGCCAGACCGAAGAAAAAGGCCTAACGTGGAGGCTACTACTAAAACGAACAAAATTCTGAGAGGCACACAGAGAAATAAACGGGACGACTCATCTGGCACGAATAAACTCAAGGATCGCAAAAAGACTGAAGCTATTACTGAGATATCGAGATTACCGAAGCCCGGTATCTTTGTACCTTCCGACGAGAATGTATTAAGCTCGTTTAATGAGAAGTTACCGAGAATGACGCCCTCGAATCTCGTGAAAACTGCGGTGAACAGTAAAAGACATGAGCACGAAAGGAGAAAGCTGATGCGAGACGACGCGTCATCGCTTGTAAAATGTGCCGCGGATTCATCACTATCGTCATCGAAACACGAGCAGCAACAGTCACGAAAGAAGCAAACAGCTTCGGATACGAGTACGCAGATATGCCACCCTGTACCTGCCGTTGCGAAATTCTCCGACCTCGGTTCCGATCTTGTCAAGTCAAATCCTAACCCAAAGTCCAATCCACGAGCCTGTACTAGCGCCACCACCACCAACACCACCACGACACCCCGCGCGACACCCTGCTCCACCAGGAAGGGTAAGAGTCTACCCCACCCGTTCACAAGTTCCTAACCTCGATGATGCACCCTAAAAAAGTCGCAATGAAGACTTCCTTCTAATCTAATCCTCGCTCACGATCACGTGGATGTGTTGGCGGTGTGGTGTGGTATGATGTGTGGTACACGTGCGTCTGATGACCGTAACTTTTTTCAAGATAACATGATTGTTCCGATGATGTGGAAAAGTTAAAAATTCTAGCCAGCCTAGAGACATGTCTAATTAGAAAAATATTCTGTATATAAAAAATGTTTAATTACAATTTAATATGATTGATCTTAAAAACAAATCGCGAACAATCAAGTTTCTTGACATAACGTTAATCTGCTACATAGTGTAAAACCAGTGATAACTTGTAGATATATTTATTATAAGAAACACAGAGATATGATAATCGGAGGATTATCTATGCATCTATTAGAACAATTCATAAAAAAATTTATTTTCACTTGTTTTACACTGTGGATACTATTATGGTTAGTGCATGTTGTTAATTATATTATTACTTGGCTCTGGCATTTTTTTCCTTTGTCCATATATTTACATATAATATTTGAGATAGCTGTCAAATTGAGAAACACTAAAATAATTTTGAAAAAATACATCCTTGTGTAGAGGCCTTCATCCTGTATTTGTTATTTTAAATTTAGTCATCTCATTGTTTTTCAGGATACTTGTACAGGATACAGAACCACAATTGCATATGCAAACGTGTATCATATCATGTACATATAACATTCGCACAATTTTTGATCGCAAAAATTTTGATCTCATTGTAACATTTGGACTATTCTTTATTTTGACCAATTGACTGATTCATATTATAATTTACATAGTTTGGTACATCAATCATATAAAACGAGTTCTCTTGTTGAATTTTGGCAAGTCAGTTTATATAGAGATACATTACAAAATTTTATTTTCCAAAAAAATACCTATGAATGTAATCTTGTACATTTAACACAAAATGAAACTCATTTTGTGTTTTGTGCAATGCTTAATTGAATATTATGGATTGATTTATTCTTTTTTCTTCCCCTCCTCTTGTACAAAAAACACCGAAATATAAATTTCCAGGCACTGAAGAAAAAATGCGGCACTGGGTGGCTTCTCTCACTCAGCCGCCTCAACCCTCTTGTACCATTCACACTGGAGCCTACCTGCTGCTGCTGACATTTAGCAGGCACTGTTGTATACCACCGCCCCCCCTTATTACCCCTTCACGAAAAGAAAACAAAAAACAAAAGTTCCTGCCATCGAAGAGCCAACTTTGATACTCTGCCAACACATCCCACTAATCTAACCCACAGCTTTGCTTTGGATTCTACTCACATTATTAACGGCAAACGAATTATTATTCGCATTTTTTGTTATATTAGATAGCTATTGTCACCATGCTATGCCGTTCGATTAATTTTGCTTTTTATTTATCTATTTGACCAACCGATTTTTCCAACAGAACGTGACTAATACCTTTGTTATTTTGACTAGTTTACTCAAATCATTAACATTCGAGTTGCAGCTAATAAATATTAGCAAAATTGCCTTCACTCTTTGTATATTTAGGGGAGGTTATTACAGCATATCACATAACTTTATCTTGTAACATACACACTTCAACGTACTTGAAAATTAATATCGTTGACCTATACACACGAATATATATGATATCTTTAACATTTAACTATCACATCAAAGTATTCATGACATTTCTCATTTACAAATTTGTTTGTCAAGTTTCTTTTACATTGAACACATCATTTTTCCTATGTTTTCTCATACAACGAACTATTACAGTTATAGGTAGCAGAGTCTCGTAAAGCAATTGCATCAGTGATTAAATATTGATTGATTATAAAATTGATTACAACAAAGAAAAAAAAAGAAAACAGATTGTTTAAGAATGATAATATTAAAATGTACAGGTCGCTGGAAATTTGGTTAACGAATTTGGTTAACACACGTAATCATTTTTTTTTCTTTTTATAGAAGAACCAATTGTGCCGCAGACTTTACCGCCAGGAGTCACGCAGAAGGATGTGGATGTCATCAAGGAGGCTCGTGAGAGAGCTCGGCTAACGGTTAGCAACGACGAGAATGAACAACCGTTGTGCGTTAATTCGCCGAGTGCATCCGGTAGCGCACCACGGAACCCCGCCGCAATAGTATTCGGTCGATACGAAGTGGATACATGGTATTCCAGTCCGTTTCCTCAGGAATATGCTCGATTACCGAAGTTGTTTTTCTGCGAGTTTTGTCTCAAGTACACGAAAAGCCGGGCTGTGCTGGACAGGCACATGGACAAGTGTCAGTGGAGGCATCCACCCGCTACCGAAATTTATAGGTGTGATGGATTGTCCGTGTTTGAGGTATGTAGGCTGTAATAGATATTATCGCTTTCCTCGTTTGATTGAAAAATTAAAGAGAATGTTTTGTAATATTCCAGATCGATGGTAATGTAAACAAAATATACTGTCAAAATCTGTGTTTACTGGCGAAGTTATTTTTGGATCATAAGACTCTCTATTACGACGTAGAGCCGTTTCTCTTTTATGCTATGACTAAAAACGACAGATATGGCTGTCACTTGGTTGGTTACTTCAGCAAGGAGAAACATTGTCCGGCTCAGAGGTACAATGTGTCCTGCATTATGACTCTGCCGCAATATCAACGACAGGGTTTTGGCAGGTTTCTTATAGAATTCAGTTACCTGTTATCCAAGGTCGAGGGCATCCCTGGAACGCCGGAAAAACCACTTTCGGATCTCGGTCGCGTGTCGTATCATTCCTTCTGGAAGAGCGTAGTGCTCGAATACCTGGACATGCATCGAAACGATACTGAGATCAAACTAGGCGATATCACGAAGGAGACTGGCGTGTCAGCGCACGATATCGCCACAGCAATGCAATTGCTCGGATTTATAAGGTCGGTTCATTTGCCAGGAGATACGAACACTAATAAAGTGGCTGTGGTAGTCGATTGGAGCAAGGTAGATGCTCACATGGCGAAAGTACGAAAGAGTTCCCGCATCAAATTGGATCCCGACTGTCTCAGATGGATACCGTTGCTTACGCAAATTCCTAATCCATATCAGAATCCAGAGGAAGGCGGTGATACTGGTTCGGAAATGTCTCCTACAGTGGAACCTAAGCCCGTGCCAGCCGTTGTCGAGAAGATACAAAGAGTGAAGATAAAGAAGAAGCCTCGGGGTAGAAGAGTAAGCCAAAGGAAATCGACATCTTTGAAATCAACACCTTTGAAATCGACACCTTTGAAATCGACACCTTTGAAACCGAAGGTTTCACAAAAGGCTGCAGCGTCTCACAAAAATACGTCCAAAGAAGAGAAAGATGTTAAAGATGCGAAGGAGATCAAGGCGACGAAAGAATTGAGAGAACCAAAAGAATCCGTAAGAGAAAGCCGTAATGTCGAGAGCACAGAGAATCGTAAAGATTCTCGCATGGAAACGGAAATTAAGAGCGTAACGTCTACACCGAGAAACGCGCGTGCTCTTGGTTCAACAAAAAATGCAACTCCAACGACTCCGCCGAAATCAGCGCAAATAACGACGATGTCGAGGAGAAGGATCAGACCACCTAAAGCGCTTATATCTGAATCAATCATCACGCCTTTGAGAAAACGAAAACATTCCGAGAAGATTGAAGCTGAAGAAGAGAAAGAAGTTAGCAGTAGAAAGAGGACGCGAGAATCTCTGAGAGAAAAAGAAAAGGAGAGAGAACGAGAAACTGAACGAGAGAAAGAGAAGGAGAAAATAAGAGAAAGGGATAATAAAGCAAAAGAAAGAGAATCTCTGAAAGAAGTTTCGGACACTAGAAAAACACCTCCTAAATTAGATTCTGTGCTGAGTCCGCCTAAACCAGCAAAGAAACAGTGTAAAGTAGACGATATTTTGTTGAAAGTTACCAGCAGACAAACAAAGTATATGCAGGCAAAGGAAAAGAAAATTTTGGAGGAAACGACGCAATGTAATGGTAAAGAGGAAATCCGAGACATTAAGAATTTGCCATTGTCTAGGCGGGGTAGAGGTAAAGCGACGTCGGAAGCTCTGAAGATGCCACAACTTACGCCGGAATCTCCCAGCACGAAGAATAGAGCCGAAAGTCCTGTGATACCACCTCCTTCGTTGTCTCCACCGCCCGAATCAATAAAGAACTCTCCCGTTCAAGACAAGCAGCCGTCTATGCCAGAATCACCGTCCACGAAGCACTCCGGTAACAGTGACAACAAGAGCGAGAATGCGGAGGACAATGGTTTGCCCGTTCCCACGGAAACGGAAGTGGTATCCGCAAGTTCCGGCGAATATGAAGGCGGCGATGAGGATGAAGGGGAAGAGGAAGAAATAACCGCATCAACGCCTAAAGTCGTGACGCAATCGGCCTCGCTCAGCACAGAGAAAAACAACGACGTGAAAGAATCGTATGAGAACGAGAAATCGGATAACAAGATTCAAGAGAAAGATAACGACGAAAGCGCGTTGAAGAAAGCAGAACCAGCGACTCTATTATCAGCAGTCGGCGATAATCAGACTGAAATTTTAAACAAATGTGATAAGGACTCCGAGACTGACAAACATCCAGTTTGTAGTCCGGAAGTATCGAAATCAGTACCTGAACCAGTTGCTTCACCAAAAGAAGAAGTCGAAAAGTCAGAGAATAGCGTTGTTATGCCGAAGATGGATAGTAGCCATGATAGCCCTCCCAAAGAGGAGCTCGCTCGCGAAATGATGCCGAAGGATGCCAAGATTGATCTGTTGCGACCAAAAACGGAATCTCTACCCACAGAGAAAAAAGATACGTGCGCTCTCGTCAATGCGGCGGTGACGTCGGAAGTTGAGCCTCTTACGCCGCAAGAGAAAACATTACCCACTGTGGAACATCAGGACACAACCTTACAGTTACAGCAGCAAACGGAGGAACTGAAACAGCATTCACCTGAGAGTGGCAAGACCACGCCGCATTTGGAGAATCCAGGCTCGGTAAAGAGAACACCACCGTCGCAACCAGATTTGCCATCTATGGGAGTCTACACACCGGACTCAACAACTAATTCAGTGCATTCGCTGCATTACAGCCAGTGCGATCTGGATGTGAGTCAGTTGGGCCTGGAGTCGCCCACTTCTATAGCCAGCGATCTCGCGTCACAAAACAGCATAGAGAGACCGCCCAGTGCTTTACCATCTATCCCGCCGCCTGCAAATGTGCCGATCTCGGTTTCCATGCAGATTGCGACGCCGGTGCCGGTTACGTCGTCGGTGCCAGTAAACATACCGCAGCAGGTGCAGTACGCCGACTGCTCAATACCGCAGCATACTCCACCGGCTCATCATCCGAGTATCCATCCGATGCATCAGCCACATACCCCGCAATCCCTTCAGCAACCACGTACTCCGCAGAGCATCCCAACTCAAAGTCCACAACCGCTTCCGCAGAGCCATACGCCGCAACCGTTGCCGCAGTCACACACGCCACAGAGTATACCTACGCAAAGTCCGCAACCGTTGCCGCAAAGCCACACGCCGCAACCATTGCCCCAATCGCACACGCCACAGCCGATGCAGCTGTCGTTGACGCAACAAGCGCAGAGTCAAAGTATGGCGCACAGTCAATCTCAGCAGACACAGTCGCAACAGCAACAACAATCTGCGCATCAACAGCAGCCACAATCTCAACAACAACAAACTCAATCTCAATCACATAGCAAGCGCGCCAGTTCACAGACCACACATAGGTCCAGATCGACGCAGCAGAGTAGTAGGTCGTCACATCGAGCTACTCCGCCGGTATCCCATACCACCCAGACTTCTCATAGCGCCGCAACGTCGCAGACCAGTCACAGCACCGTGGCACACACGACGCATATTGCGATGCCACCACAGTATCAGCAGTCGCCGTCGTCGACGAACGTGCCATCGGTGCATCCACATCCGCACGCCCCGCACAATATGGTGCTTTCGCAGAATAACTACATGGCAGTGGCGGCCAGTTCGCAGGGCTTCCCTACGCAGAATACCTACGTAGCCTTCCCACGTGGCCGTTCTGGCGCACCGACGCCTTGCACCACTGCCACGAATTTCTACATACAAACAAACCCGATGCATTCGCATACCCCGGCGCCGACTCCGCTCTCCGTTTCCGGCGGTAGTCATCAGACTACCAATTCATGTAGTCTGGCAAAGTTGCAGCAACTAACCAACGGTCTAGAGATGATACCGCCCACACCACCACCGGCGATGAATCTCACGCCGCCGCCACCCATCCCGCATACCATGACACCACCACAGACGTCGCGGCAATTACCAACGCCACCTCAAGTTGGACCCTTGGGCTACTCGAAAGGCTATTACAATGTCAACACCGTGCCTCCCGGCACACCCGGACCATCAAGTCGATCCACTTCGCGTTCGTCCACGAACAATATGTCGCTCACGCAACCGTATCCTAGTGAAAGTCTCTACCGGCAGACCCTCGATCCGAGCGGTACCTGTCCGCAGATGCAAAGCGCCGCGAGTCGCGTCAGTCCAAATGTCGCTCTCAACACGAATCTCATGGCAGCCGCCCAGTATGGTTATCGGGTAACGCAACCAACGACTGGTTATATGAATCAGGCAGCACAGCTTGGTGGCTTTATGAATCAGGCGAGCCAGCTGCCGGTCGGCGTGGTGAATGTACCGGCGCCATATCCGCAGGACCCACATCAGCAGAACCCGGCAGCTGTCTACACGTACCATGGCTACATCAACGGCGGTCTCATGCAACCTCTCAACAGTTCCATGAGACCGCGCTAGCCGTCGCGATCATTGCCTGTTCCAATCCGATCAATCTCTCTCGATGTTCGAACGGACGAACGAATTTCTTCGCGCGACAAGTTAATACTCTCTTCGATACGACCATCAATAGCGACCCATCTTCGATCTTCTACTATGTAACCGATGCCGTGGGCACTTGTGCTTCCCCAACCACTCGCTGCCTTCACCATCTCTATCTGCGAACTAAACTTGTTCGAGTCTTCTCGTCACACTGATCCATTTGCAACAATCCTCTTTTCCGATCCAGATGCTGCACGAAGTTTAGAAGATGATGGTGCTCACTGCGATTGACGAACATAAATGACATACATCTGTACCGTAATGGATAGTGCAGCAGATCGCGAGAGAACTCAGTGACACGCTTGTAACAGAAGCAGAATCTACGTTCAGCAATCCGTTCGTCAAGCACACAAGCTTATTTTAGTTATTTATCTCGACCCAGCAGAATATATTCGCGAATGAATAGTATGTTAGCGTGTGTCTTATATACGCCAGTACATCTAAAATTGCTACGTGAATATATATGCCTATTACTGTTTTAACTGCACATTCAATTTCAGAAAAACAGGAGGAGAAAGATAAGAGAGGATAATTAATATCGATATAATCTTTCTATTCTTGTCCATCAAAGCATTTTTCTTCTCCGCGCTCGAGGAAGGCTCGTATTAAATTGATTTTTAACTTGTCGACAAAGATTGCACACAAGGTACAATTTAATCATAGTTATCGATCGGTGATTCTTCGAACGCACGAGTTCGTATGCTTGTGCATTTAAAAAGGAAAGGAGACCAAACGTTATCTTGGACGGATTAATTTCGGTCGGCCAAGGTACCACTCCTTTATTTCTAATTCGAAAGCAAGAAAGAAAAGTGAAGAGGAGGGAATAAAAGAAAAGAAATGCGGACACCTATTTTTAGTAGGGCATTCCTTCGCAAAACCGCAGCAGTGTTACGTTTTATGTATTTATATATATATATATATAAAAATATATATAAATATATTTACGAATATAATATTCTGTTTGATATTATCAATTGTTAAACATTGTTATTTAAGTTGGCACACTTGTACTTTACTGTATCATAAAGAAGAAAAGCGTAACGCTATGATAATCCTCATTGTATTATTACGAAAGTCGATTAATTGTCGCCGACATCATCTCACCAGTGTAAAATCGTCAATCTCGATTGTCAGCGTCATCGTTTACATGATTTTTATCGATTGTTATTATTATCAATTATTATTATGATAGCATTACTATTTTGACAGATGAAACACATACACAAAATATGCATACATATACACATAGACACACGTAACGTAATCATGCGTTATATTTTAATTCACATATAACGATGTCACGCATTCATTCGGTATTCATTATCGTATGTTTTTATTATCTAATATCGCGAGAGGGTAGCTCTAGTTTCGGAAAGAATAACGGAGCGCGCAATCAGGCTCTTCCACGAAGCGTCGCGAGACTCGTGCCGAAATTATTTTTTGTATCGAAATCACGAGAGAAAGTGTGCGCGTACGTCGATTTCCCTTCGCGAAGTAAAGGAAAGAGGAACAACGGTAGCGTGAAATACGTGTTGTCCACGTTACCCCGAACACATTGTCCCGAACCGCGTAATTTCCCTCCCTCGTTGTAGGCGACGCTTCGCGGAATGGTCGTGACGACAAAAAAATAATAATATATTTATGGTACGAAACGTTACAAGTTTAATTTTTTCAGACGAGAGAACGAAAAAAAAACGAATGAAAAACGGCAGATCGCCTAGTTTAGAATAATTGAATGATAAGATAATTAATAATGTATAAAATACATCAATATTTATTGTACATAGATCTAAAAAAACTACTAACAAATAAAAAAGAAATCAAAAATATGTGATCACGTTTTTGATAATTTCCAGGTGCCACATGACGATGTATAGCATGTAGGATCTCACCTTCTTGCGCGAAATAGATTCTCTACAAGCTTTGTTACTTCATCCTGAACATAGAAATGCTATCAAATCTTTAGCTTGTATTTGAAGGATTTAAGTGAAATAAGTCCATAATTTGTATTTTAGGAGATATATATTCTCTATTAAATTTTGCAAATTACATTTTCTCATATTTTATCATTACATTATCTGATTAGATGTAAAATGGCTTCTTGAACCTTATAATCTTATGGGCTTAGTCCACTTTTATCTTAGACTATTCACTTGGTTTAGAGTTGATAATTTACACACCATTACTCATTTTTTTTTTTATGGATTACCTTGAATGCATGGACGAACGTTTTCTTTTTCGTTTTCTCTCCTGACGTCGTTTCTTCTCCTCGTTGGCAAGATCCACATATTTCTTTCTCTGTTCGGGAGTCATCCTGGACCACAATTTACCTGCAGCTCGCGCTATTACTGTAACATGCTCATTCGGCTTCTTGCTGCGAAGTCGCAGAAAAAAAATGATGAAAGGATTCGTTGCTCGAGGCCGGACATGCCTGTCCTTTTGGCTCTGTGAACTTTGGCTGGCGGTTTTGCCGCTTCCGTTTATGGGTTGTCTACCTTTTCCAGTATCTGCGCTACGTGAAAGGCGAAACTGCAAAGTATGCTTTTGCGTGCCCCATTGATCTCGTAAATACCTACATTCTATATTACGACGTCAAACCAGTTCTTGCACTTTTACATCTATGTAATAATTATTAGTTAAGGAAATCATTTTTTCTATAAAAATTGTATAAAATCCAAAAAAGGACTCTAATCAATAAAGTCTTTTACATAGATATAGATTGCAAGAAATCATGCGCATATTTTTCTTTGCTTTTGACATCAAAAGTGTACGTAAATTAATGGCAAACTTGTGTCATGTGCCAAAGGATAAAGATCAAAAATATACAACGGAGTTACACAAGACCAAAGTGCCGCTTCGTCATAAAGTAGAAATTATCTTACTTGCCCTCCTTCCGGTCTTTCTGAATCTTGGGAGGTTGTGCGGAATTGGCGTTTCCCATTTTTGCCTCACCTTACGAAAGTAATCGGTGATGTTTATCTCAACAATTAGCGGTTACTTGATAATTTATTATTTATAATTCACCGGTCCCGCCCCGGGATTTTGTCCGAAGACAGTTGTCACATTGACATTTGTATCACGAAAGACCGTCCACTGTTTTTTCAAAAGACAAACACGATTTTTTATCATCTGTATTGGTATTACAAGAAGGAAATAATTCTCAATCTTTCGCAATCAATAAATAAATCAATTAAGCAAGGTAATGCCAAATACTGGTCTGGATCTTGGTGTCTAATATTTTTATGTAAATTTAAACACTTTTATACTCCTCAGTTCATAAACTGCGCGCTAGTTACCGTCTTTGAAACGCAATCCTAAACTGAAACTAGTATAATAATAACAAATTAAATTGATCGTCAAATTTTAATAATATAATGCAACTCAATTTAATACTGCACGTATCTCTTATCCTCTATTTTTGCTTTGATACAACTTCTAATTCGTAACGATTATAATCGTTATAACAAGAAATGTATCTTCCCTATTTTTTTTTTATAAAATTCGTCAGTTAATCTAAGATTTCTTACAAATTACGTTATAATGAACAGCATTACAAAAAATTCTGCATTTTGTCTGCCGGAGAATTGATACAAATTTCTATTCTATTTAATACACTTTATATAAACATATACGCGTTATATAAACATATCGTATTATTTTTATATTATATGTACACAACGTTATAATTCTCCGCCGGTTTGCGCCGCTTTCTTCGGTTTCTTGTTTTTACTCCACTTGTCGGCACAGTAACAGGCTTGTTTCTGAGCGTCGAGGAAGCTTTTGCATCCCAGCGCGATCGTTCCCGTAAAGAGGGCCTTGGCCGCGGCTTTGCACGTGTTGACAATGCTGCTACCGGTGGTCTGATACGTGTCGCAATATCTGTAGAGGCACCTCTTGAATTCCAAATCGCACTTCTCCTTGTCCGAGTTGCAGGTGTCGTAGCAAATGTCGTGAAAGTCGCAGCACTTCGTCATTTCGGTGAGCGGAAGGTATTCCTGGTTTATCTACGAATATTCGTGACAATTTACAACGGCCGTATGATTAATATAAGAATATTGCAAGCCAATGCAGAAACACTGCAAAATATATAGACTTCAATTAGCATCGTAAATTAGATTACAAACTTAATTAAATAACAAACTCGACTAAACTGAATTTCAAGCGCTGACTAAATTATAAATTCAATTGTCGTAAATTAGATTATAAATATTATATTATAATTAAATATTATTAAAATTAGATATTATAAATTGATACATTAAATTATAAATGACAATGCACACTTCGTGATGCAATTCATGTGGTTAATTGACAAACGTAAAGATACGACGAGAACTTCTTTTTACAATAAAAATTACGTATCAGTCACTTATCGCTTATCTATCCGGAGAAACACACCGACCTGGAAACCGAGAGAACCGCATCCGTCACTTCGCGGCTTGTGATTCCAGTCTGCCTTCGGCGCGGATCCTGAAACGATTTGAATAATGCGCCACTTGTCCAATCGCAACGACGCTCGTCCAATCGCGACGCGCCATGTCAGCCGTCGCGTTTCATATGTGAGCGCTCACGAGGAACGAAATATGATTAATTCGTTAGATATTTTTCTTCCATAGCGCGCATATATTTCTCCGCGATCGATTTTTACGGAAAGCGTAACAAATTGGCAGTTGAAAAGGAATAGGTTTTGTTTTGTTCGCGAGATTAGAGATATAAAGATTAATGAGTCTCGACCAACCTTCGATTTAACCTAATCGACGACTAACTTGTCAAATAACCTATTTCCTAACAAGAATAGAATTGTTAGTGTTTTGTCGACATATGGATAGAAAGATCATTGATTAAGTTAATCGGAATTTGAAGCCGTTCCAAAAAAATCACGAAGGGAACGGGGGAAAGAAAAGGGGTGTAGAAAGTGCAATTAAAAGCCAGAGAGAGATCCGCGCGAATCGATCGACGGAATCGACCAATAGCGGCGCGCCGTTGGAGAATAACCCGATAACCGCGACGTTGACGGATCAGGATCGCGTCCGGGGTATACGCACCGTCGGGACACCGGAAGACGCAGTGCTCCTCCACAGCGGCGTCGAACACCTCGTGTATGTCCTTGATCTTCTTCGCCACGGTTATGGCGTTGGCGAAGAGATCCTGGAAGACCGTCTCCGCCGCCAGCACGGCGTCCCGCAGATTCGCCAATAACCCGGCGCCGTAGCCGGACCAGGCGTACGCCAGGAACGTCAGCACGTAGATTATGATTTTGCGGTACCGCGACAGATCCATCTCTTCCTCGCTCGTCGGCCGATCGGCCTCGAATAAACGCGATCGGCGGCTCTCACCGGACTGCGGGTATTTTTAGACGGGCATGTGCGTGCCCACCGTCGTCATCGGGGTGGACACGTGGTGCCCCGGTGTTGTCGACGGCATCGACTCGATTACCGCGCCTTGACTCTGACTCCTTTCCACTTGCGTTATGAACCGCGACAAGATTAATATGTCGATTTGCGGGGAGGAGAGGAAACCGGAGAGTGCAGAAAGAACAGCTGACGAAAGGCGGGCTTTGCCTTTTGACTTCGCCATGTCGCGCATGAAACACGCGTAACTTTCCACCTGTGCAAATACCTAATTACCGTAAATCGATTGATAAATGCGACAGAAGTTGAGGCGACTTCCTTTTATAGATTCTACATATATATCATTTTTTTTTGTCAGTAAATACGACTCCAACTGCACTACAATTGATTTAATCAGCGATTAACTTGTCGAGTAATAGTTTTTGTTAATATGAAAATTATCAATTTTTCTTATTTTATATAAATACAAGGTTGGTTAAGGATAATTAAGAAATTTTTTTGTAATTTTTATCGTAAGTTGTTTGCTAGGGGAATTAATTTCCAGTTAAGTTAGGCGGAATTTTAGATGAAGTCATCCTGAATGCAATTTATTTAATTTCATGAGCTGTTTTCCATAAATAAAATTTAAGCGGACGCGACTAATTAAGTACAATTAATTACAACAAGATTGAAATTATTGATGTTTGATTTGTGAAATGCCTCTCTGCCTTAATTTCCAGTAAAACACAATCAAAAGCAGGAGTCCATTCAAAAGATATCATTTTCCTCTCTTACATATATTACATCCAGCATAGATAGTTTTATTTATTGTTGGATTGCTCCTTGAACGAATTATTTGCACAATTGATCACAAGACACTTCGACGATGAAAATTCAAAATTTTTTTTCAAGCTCGCCACTCTCGTACAATTTCTTCACGTCGGTACCGCCTCCCAAGCACTCTCCGTTGAGGAATACCCTGGGAACTGTTCTGGCGCCAGTTATTTCACCCAGCACATTTTGTATCTCCTGCGCGTCTTCCCTGTCGTCTAACTCTATCGCCGTGTACGATTTCTTCAACGAGTCAAACACCTGCACAAAAATTTGAGATTAAACTAAAATATAAATAAATAAAAAATTATTATCTCGATAGATAAACTAACAATAATTTATTACTACTGTTATTATGTGATAATTAATAATAAATATAGTAATTTAAATAGTAAATAAATATATTTAAATTTATATACTGCAATAAACGCGTCATGATTTTTGCAGATTAGCATAACAATTTTTAATATCGTAATACTTTAATGGAATCACGCAAAATTTCAATGCTGACACACTTGAAATGGAGACATCAAGGACGTCAAGATTAAAAATTTGTAGGGAAAATAAAAATCAATTGAGACTCTCTCGAAGACACGTGGACACTAAGAATATCATGGATATTTTTTTAATTCCAGAAGCCCGTCGAATAATTAACAAATTAAATGCAGCGATACGATCACTTGTTACGTCATCGTTTGTTTTCCAATCGTGAAAATCGAGATCAATTTCATGTGAAATCGAATATACCTTCTTGGCCATTTTGCAGTAAGGACAGTACGTTTTGGAGAATATGACGATCGAGTCCTTTGCGATGAATTCGTTGACGAGATCCCGCGTCGACGGCATGATGGATCCTTTTGTACTGGAAACCGAACCCATTCTATTGAGCTAAAGAGATCATTTCGCTCGATTATGCCTCGCACGTGTCGCGTTAACATTCGCAGTTCAGTTAAAGAGAGATTCGAATCGCGTCCGATATCCGGAGTCTGACAGAGAAGAATTTCCTTTAGACTAACAATATATCTCTTAATACAAAAATCTCGCTGGATCTCGATATCGGACGTGGTTTGAATTGATCAGTTATTCTTCTGACAATTACGTATTACACGAATTCATGCAGCATCCACTTTATGCAGTGTCTGAATAAATATTTAATGGATTTTTTAAATCATTTCTTTTATCATTCCTTTGCATTAATTGGAGCGAAACATAATTATCATTATAATTTGCGTAAGTCTATTTTTCTCAAACTGCTTCCAACTTACTTAATAAGTTATAGCAGCGCTTCTTAAACTTTTTTCATGATCCCTTTTTATCATCGAGATTTTTTCGCGAGATATTAAATATAAAATAAAGATATGAAAATAAATATTTTCCCATGAATAATTTATTTCTTTGGTAAACAATATACATATGAAAAGTAGTTTTAGAATTTGTTTCAAGTATACAAAAATTAATGAAAGAAAATCATGTTTTAATGAGACGGACGTGCTTGTTTTTTGCTGCATAACAAATTAAATCTTGGCGCAATATTTGATACTGCTGAACATGAAGCATCTCCAACGTTTTTCAGCGTTGAACGATATTTGGGTTTAATAAGCGACCCCAACATTTCGCTTTGCGACCCCATTTGGAGTCACAGTTCAAGAAACGCTGAGTTATTGGAAAACATCTTCGGCATAAGTTTTTAAGATTATATTTATATTATTGCGCGAGAACACGTGACTAGGCAAACTTCATAACCTCCAAATCGATCTATCAAATTATTTACTCGAAAGACAATCTCGAGTTGCCGACTAATTATTTTACAGTTAATTATATGCTAATATTTTTTGGCGAGTTTGATATAAATTGTACGTTCAACCAGGAACATTGATCGTCGTTTAAGAAAAAAAATCTGTCAAATCGATCGTTTCGGTCAGTGTAAAAACAATCGGTGAGAAATAAAACAACGAATGTCCTACGTTCGTGCGAGGATAACAACACGCGCGCGAGGCACACGAATACAAAAGAAGCTCGATATTACTTGAACTTTGGAACGCTGGCATGATTAATGGTACGTGACAAACGTCAAGGAGATCGAGGATCCTGCTCGTTCGGATTCGCCCTTACCTCCAATTGCAATTAAGGCCGCTTTAAGGGTATAAATATGTCACTGCAGGAATTGGCTACCAGTTGACAAATAGGTTTGACAATCTGTTTGACAAACAAGAAACAACTCAATCCGTCCACCGCGAGGCACAAGACGCGATTGTCGCGGCTGATCGACGGTTTTATTGCGATTAGCGTTAAGTCGCATTCACACGAGGCGTCATGACGAGCGAATGAGGGAAACACAGTCGAGAATGTAGTTTATGAGAACGAGAAGGGCGACTAAACTCTGATTAATTTAATTGAACGAACAGTTCAATCGGCAAAATCGTTTGAAGCAAAATTAATTAGTTGTTAATAACATTAGTTTAGTTTCCTTAATTTTTTTTTTCATATATGTCAAAGGACAAAAATTAATATTTCTATTCGCGTTAGCAAAATAGTTTTATTTGGTGAATTAACCACCGATTAAATTATTCGGAGTTTAGTCACTTAAAAGTATTTGAGATAAGACAGGACTTCGAAGTCACTTAAAAGTATTTGAGATAAGACAGGACTTCGAAGTCACTTAAAAGTATTTGAGATGAGACAGGACTTCGAAGTCACTTAAAAGTATTTGAGATAAGACAGGACTTCGAAGGCACTTAAAAGTATTTGAGATGAGACAGGACTTCGAAGTCACTTAAAAGTATTTGAGATGAGACAGGACTTCGAAGTCACTTAAAAGTATTTGAGATAAGACAGGACTTCGAAGTCACTTAAAAGTATTTGAGTTGAGACAGGACTTCGAAGTCACTTAAAAGTATTTGAGATAAGACA
>JANQDE010000015.1:2403620-2438638 GCA_037157785.1 Cephalotes varians
CTATACGCACGTGTGTACGCATTATTGTTAAGATCATCATCGTATAATCTTAGCAATAATAGTGACAACACAATACAGTTCTCGACACCAGTTCTCGACTCCTAGCACTCGATATGTCGTATTTCCATTTTCGAATTTTTTGCATTACAGACGAAAGGAACTCTTCGCCAATAAATCAAATGTAGGTCAAATTATCTTGAAAAACGACCGATTAGTTCCTCGCCATTGATGTTTTATCAGCGTATCGTATGTGTTTTACATAGAATGGTGCAAATCATAATATTGATTCATACAAATCCTTAAGCATTTACAAATTCTACTACAACAGGTAAGAGAATTTTTCTCTGCATACGTGTGTTAGACACATGCATATTCAATACGATTCGTAGAGAATACCGAATTAATTGATAATGATTTCCTTAAACAAGAATCAACAACCGTTGCGATTTCGGCGAGCTCAATTTCAGTTGTAAATATCCGGAAGATGATCTTACCAGTCATTGTGTTTCTATATTACGAACAGATGGGTAAAAATATCGTTCTATATGCGTTTGTAGTGACTGAACTCTACGAAATTACATCGGTTGAAATTTTCGCTATTTATAACTTATACTTTTAACGCAATTCGAATGTGTCTTCATTCGCTCAGTAAATCTGTACATATGCAAATAATATATTGAATAAGAAGAGATTTATAAATGTATCGTGTTCACGTCCCCGCCAAAGACTATCCAATAAAGCAGTTCCTACACGATCAATATTGATATCATAATAATATCATATAAATACTAATATAATATCAGTATAGATTAAATGATTGATATTATTGCACGATATGGAGAAAGTGTGCAATAATATTGTGAATAATACTGACGTAGAAGTAACATATTAATATAGACATTAATCAATATATTATTGTGCTATATTGTGAAACAATATTGATTGCGCAGGAACTGCGTGTCGATTGCGTTTTTATATAAATCGAAATCACTGTAAATATTTTATTGCCAATATGTCATTTGCAATCACTTTTTCTTTCGTTTTTTCCCCTCATTGCTTTTCTTTACGGAGACAGCTCCCTTTCTCGAAGATCCCATGATTATAATTAACTCTTAGGGTCAGAATATTCTATTATCCCTGAGAACGATGCCCTCATTTTTTTTACTTGAACAACACGCATTTCCCCGCGTGTACGGACATTCGTTATTAAATATTGAAAAGTCAAAAAATTCTATTGTTGGCACTTGTGTACGCTTCGTGCGCGTGTAGATAATATTGTTCAATATACATATGTTATATCATTCAATATACATATATTATAAATATAAAGCTGCGATTGAACGCCGTCTCTTTGGTCGCCAAAAATCATGCGATAAAAAAGTTCTAATTGTAAATGTACATAAAAATATATCATTTCATTTCTCTTTTTTTCTCTTTATGATTTAATTCATACTTAGGCTGCATTCCAATATTCCAATACTGTCAGTGCTAAAAATCTATAACGTATATATATATTACGTATAAATTTTCGGTACTGGCAGAATATCGGAATGCAGCCTTAATCTCATGATGAGATGGATGCTCTATCTAGATCCACATCCGTCGATATGTTTGAGTGTCGATGTGTCTTTCACATCGAACGAATTGTCTTTCTCAGTTCACAATTAAATCCTCCCCTTCTTGTTGATTCGATTAATTGGATCAGCGAGATTGGACGGAATTCGGCTATCGCTAAGTTATTATTGCGCTGCGTCTGCAATAATAGCCCAACGTCTTACACTTTTCGCAGAGATGTTGGGGATGTACCTTGCTCTGATCAGACACGTCCAGACCATCGGGTTTTTCCAACGGCCTCTGAAAATAATAGAAGTGATTTTACTACCCACACTCTGCGTTTCGCGAGAGGTAAGAATAGAAATCTTGCTGGAATATCTCAGTTTTTTTCTCGCACATAAAAACATCTCTCCTTCGTTCGATATAATTTATGTTATTAATATAATTAGCGTTGTTAGCTATAATAATATATTAATATCATTAATATTGTTGATACATTCCGTTCGAAGTTGATACATTTCGATTTTCGAGATTCTTGGCGATTGTACAGCGATTCTGGGATTTAAAGCATTCGCTCGCGGCACGGGGTAACTAACGCTCGATTATAATAGGAATTTCGCGAACGTCTTTCGGGATTCGTAACGTAACGATTACCGGTGACTCCGACCGGATATTTCTGCCCACCGGGCGGCAAAGAGCGAGCGAGCGGGCAAACGAGCGAGCGCGATTATGCGACTATAATTAGCTTTCACGTCGGTTTACATGAGATTTCCTTTTCTCGGCCGCGCAATATTTCGAGAGAACGAAACGGTTCCAAAAGTCTTTTGGTCGAATCCGACCGGGGAGAATCACGACTAATTTTATATCTAACGATTAATCGCGCGGGGGAACCCGTAACAGATGGAGGAAACGGATGCGGAGAAGACAGATTCCTCCTCGCTCACCTGTTTGTGAGGATACACGTTTATGTGACACTTGATGCACTCCTGGCCCATATTAGCCCAACTGTTGCCCGACATCCATTTGCGCTTGCACTTGGGACACTTGTATTCGCCAAAGCACCGCTTCTTGCCCTGATACGGCGTCAGCCCCTCGCCCTTCGGTCGTGCCTGTGAAAATTGCATCAATTTTCCTGGATTGGGAGATTCACTTTTTTATTCGCCTTATTTGCCTTCTTTGTTTCTATAAATATCATAAAGTACAATTCGACAACAATTGAACAATTGAATCGTCGAAAGTTGCATACGTGTATTGGTTCACTAAGTCAATGGATGCTCGGTAAACTTTTTGCTTATCGCGGTAAATATAGTTAATATCGGGATTAAGAATAATCGCGTGCATTTGATTATACTGTTTTAAATTCCATCAAATAATAGATATCAATAAATCGAACAACAACAAATATTCGAGATAGTCTCAAAATCCAGAAACTGGTTCGCAAGACATCTACGATACTCGTATATGTATGCAATTTCCGAAAGGATATTATTCCTAAAGCTTTCGAAAAAATATTTAAACTTCTTGAAGGAATGCTCCTTCCTCCTTTAAGAATCGTTCGCTGAAGTCATTTTACTTTAATTAGTGCCAGTCAGTTTTTTTTTTTTTATTTAGAAAAGTAATCATATTAGTATTCCTCTTACGGATAAATAAGAATGACGTGTGAAAACGTCATCTCAATCAGGAGAAGCGACTTGATTAGCTCGCCCTCATATCGCGATGATTGACCGTGTGACGTCATGTGTCCCAGAGATGCTGTCAATTATTTGTTGTGTCAATTAGCGCCCAATTGAGCCACGCGCATTTCGCTATTGTTGCATCGAGGCACGCGCCGTTTTACGCGCATTGCTAAATTTATCGATGGCTCCTTTTACAATGATTTTGTGTTTACTAAAGATTTATTTCTGAGTTATTTCAAGACAAAGAAAGAAAGGAAGAGAGAAACTCTTTGTTATATTGTTTTACATTTAATTTTCTTATTTAATTAATTAATTTATTTAATGTTTTATTTTATTTTATTAATTTTTTTGAGAGACAGAAAGAAGAGGCTAAACTGTCCAATTCTCCATCGATGATCTTTCCAATTAATCGATTTTTATATTTTTGTAACAATGATCTGATAAGATATTTAAAACATCATTGTCGTGTTGTCGGACGATGTTGATGATACGATAATCGATCGAAGGTTTCTATGAATCACATGATAGATTGATTAATCATATTTTGAAATCTTGGAATCGTATCATACATGACAAAGATTACATTCGATTGAAATATTATCATTTATTCATATTTCTGCTTTGTTTTACTTTCACTGACTTCAAATTTCATTTCACGATCCATACTTTTACGCGAGATTTCTATAAACTGTCCTATAATTTTAATCGACTCAAGAAATTGTTCAAGAAATCATATATGATGCATATAATTTTTTTATCTATAATTTTATCTATTTGAAATAATTCCAGCGCAATCTCATATATAAAATAATTATTTAAAATATTTTAAGTAATTATAAAATAGTTGAAGATACGAAAATTGTCAATAAACGGGGAAAAATTAATGTTTTATACATTAAAAAGTTTGAGAATACCGATATATATTCCATATTATTAAAAGAAGAATATTCAAAGGAGAAAGTATTGACTGACCTGCGGACAATCCTTGATATAGTGTCCTTTCTTGAAGCACAAATGACACAGATACGTTGACGGCGGCTTCTTCGCCGGTTTCCGGTCGCTTACAGCTAACTCGGTAAAGTGTACCGCTAAATCTGCGATACTTTCCGCTACGCTATCTCTCATGGGTCTCACGGGTCCGGACGGATTCAACGCGTTCTGACGTGGATAAGTCTGCGACGTCGAACCGGGAAAATTGTTCCAGACCGCAGGACGTAACTTGCTCTAAAATATAAACAGATAATCCAATCGATGATTTATTTAAAATTTAGTAGACTCATTATTTTAAAAGGATTTCAAGTAACAAGTTGCCCTTTCTCATGATGGATCTTTCTTTGTTATTATTATTATTATTTTTTTCGACTGAGATAAGATTGTAAGAGGCTTCCAATCGGGCGTTTCTTCATTCCCCATTTCTTAAAGTTACAAATTTAAGATAATCCGGAGGTAAATTCCTTTGTTTGTGTTAAGATAAGTTAAGAATTGATTCAATGATAAATCCTGATCTTCAAGTACTCCAACCGTTGCGGATGACTACCTGATCAGGTGATTGCGATGGATTTTGTTCGGCGATAGCCAGGTAGAACCAATTGAGTAGATGCGGCGGATAGGTCGATTGTTGAAGAGTCTTCTGACTCGAAACACCAATGCCGTTGATCGCACCGTAGCCGATTCGAGTCGAGTCCTGCAACTGCAGACGTTGTTGCACCGCAGGTGTCGAATGACAAGCGGCCATATTTTTATCTAATCGGCTCTCGCAAGTTTATCAGTTCCGGGTGTCGTCGACAGTTCCCTTCGATAATCTTGTATCATCTTCCTGTCCTTGAATCCAAATCACGTTTTTTTCCATATGACTCATCATCGAGATCTATTTCTTCATTAATCTTTCAGGGTCATAGGGAAACAAACATTAAAATTATCGATGCTAATGTTTCTCAGTTTCTTAATATTTTATTTTGATCGATAATGCGATAATCAACTTCAATGATTAGTACGAATGGCTTCTAACTTTGGAACTGGCATCACGAATTTATAAAATACCATTGTTTACGCGAATCATTAGCGTTTCGAGGATACCACCATGAAACCGGAGATATTCGATGAAGAATGTATTCAAGAAAAATACTACAATCTTATCGCATTGCAATTTCAGATACGTCTAGTTTCTCTTTTCTTTCTTCTAGAATTTCACCATGAAATTTCCTTGTATCGCTTCACCGTTTAGTTGTTCAGTTCTCTCGATGTAACAATTCTCGGAAAAGTGCCATCTTCTTCCGGATGGAATCTTCAGAACGAGTGCTTTTACGAGGACCGTTTTTACGCGCTTTCACGCACGCGTTGAACGTATTTCGTCTCTGCACATGTTATCTGGATGCGTATTCTAATACACACATGGAAACAGCTTCCCCGAATTTTTCGATACATTCTTATTTCTTGCTCTCATCAGTCGCGGAAGTTCGTTTCATTCGTGAGATATTCCGTATCTTCATCATTAAGTATGTTACTTAGTATTAAGCACGTTTGCTTAATTTTTGGTATCTTGACATTAAGTTAGACAGTAAAATCTCAATTATTAAATTATGTTTCTGTATTATTCATGAATCATCTGCTCGCGAGATCACGATCATTTGGTCCTACAATATAGCAGAACGACAAACGCTCTTCATCAGTTTTAATTCACAAAAAGGACGCGACTTTAACGGTTCTGAACCTGTAGAAATGAAAATATGTGGTTCTATGTTATCAATCGCTACAGTGTGAAATCGTAACCCGCATATGACTCACATGACATCCATTTTCTATGCGATCACGCGCGTCAAAGTCATCACTTGAAGTGTTTTGAACTCGCATATTAACATCAAGCGATCTGTCCGACCCGTATGACGAAAGAGAGACTATTTTCGTGTTGTTTGCATACATCAGTCTTTACGCATGTACTTCTCAGGATCACTATTTGAAGTTACGACTGAAACTCTCGCGATTTTCACACAATTCCCATGCGATCGGCTGAGACCACGAGGCTCGAAACGAGCCTCAATCGCGACGAGTGCACCCGTTGTTCGAGTACGCTCGCTGCGCGTCATACTAACTGAGAACGATCTGGCGTTGGACGAACGCTAGAGATTAAACGCACGACTAAACGAATGCGTACGGAGCGAACGCGTAAAGGCAGGACGGACGTGCACGCAGGGAGCGGAGAGAAACTGAGGAGCCCGAGCCCCGCCATGTGGTGCATCTATTTCCGTGCTTGCTCTCGACCGATACGGCGCCTTCGAATGGACCCCCGATTCAAGCGGCTCCTTCTTACTCTTGATTAATCCGCGTAATTTCTCATGGTCGTGGTCCACGTGGCTTGACAGACGCGCCCATGTCAAGCGAATAACTTAGTTTTGGATGCCTCGATATCCTTAAATATCCAGATTTCCGGATATTTTCCAATATGCTTCGTATTGTTTCATGCCGATTGTCGAAAATATGTACGTAATCCGTTTTCTTAGAATATTAAAGAAAATGATTACTATTATCAATAATTACAATAGTATAATGTAGTTTATTACAGATATATTATTGTTTTTTAATCATTAAAAATTGTATTATGTGTTATTACGTATCGTCTCATTCATATTATTCAGCACTTTACTGGACGGATACATTCTAAATTAAAAAAGATTTTTGACGGTTATAATAATATGTTCTATAAATTATTATCACAAATAATTGATAATAATATATTTTATTACGAACTGTAAGTAATAAAATTACGATAATGCGCATAATCTTAGAATGCTTTTATTGCTTGCTAGGAAAGTCTTGACGTAGAAATTTGTTGCAGTATACGAGACGCGTTATATTGCATCGATATTTTTACTATTTAATGTTGGAATCGCGTTTGTCGGTTGAAGAACCGTGTCGGCTGTACCTTGCGTCACGATATCAAACAAAGTCACCGAACTCCTCTATAAATAAACACCAATTGCTATTCGCGTATATCGATTATGCTCACCGAGACCGAGTTGCGGCAACAAATCGCTATCGTTTTTGACACGATAGCGGGGAAGTTGCATACGTCTGAACGATCGTTCGAGTTGTCGTCGATACGATCGAGCCGAGATAAATCCCGAAATTCTTGCTTTCACATTTCTACGATTTCAACATTGCACATCTGATACAAAGCCTTCATCCCGATAGTAACGTCCTGTTGTGTCGCACAAGATACAACGAAACAAATGATCAGGGTTTGTTATCTTTAGGGATGAAATCTCTTGATCTCCACGAGAAATGACAGATATTTGTGTCACTAAAAATTGTATTGTAAAAGAAACTTACTATTTACAGAGTTAAGCCTTCATCTTCATTAGTCTTGTGGCGTGATATCGTTGTCAGTAACGTTATAACAAAAGTACTGAAGCAATTTTATATCTGCAGTGCGTAGTACCAATTTTAAGTCTGATGTATTCGATACCATGCTTTTATTGCCGGTAAAGCGGATTGGAGGTATTACGATATTTTAAATTTGCAATGAATTGTTTTTTTGAGTGGAATATAAGGAGTTGCACTTAAAGCAATTTTTTGGGAGGGGGGGATATAAAATTGCGAAATGCTGAGTATGTCTTTAATAATTAGGCCTGTATAAACTCTCGGGTTACAACAGTCAAAATAATATTGGAGTCACGCTGAGAATTTTCTTAATTATTTGGATTATATCTCGTATGTTATCAAAAAAATTACAATTTTGATTCTGTTTTATACTGCTTTTATTTTCATGTCATTTGACTATATTTTTATTTTATAAGAGAATTCAAAAGCTTATGAAAAACTCTCCTTTATATTGTTATCAAAACTATACATGTTTTCGACTGCAGCTCGAGATGCATGTGATTGTGTTATTATCATGACTGCTTGGTGTATGTGTTCTTTATCTTGATATTTATATCCATATCTGTCTTTATCTCATTTTTCGAATGTCAATATAATTGATAGATATAATCAACTTTCCCTCAAAGAATTATATTAAAATTTTAAAAATAGACTGCTATTTTCTTATAGATTTATATATAGATTTATATATATAGATTTATTCGCATACAGTATGAGATAAATAAATATTAATTAGCATTAATAATATTAGATTGATTATCAATTTAATATTGCATTTCTAGCTTTGATAGAAAACTATGTTTTAATATTGAATAGTGATCGGCACGTGATTCAAAAGTATAAAGACAAAACGTGTATAAAATTTACAAAATTTATTACTAGATATAAGATTCTAACTGAAAATGTCGATATTTATTTATTTCTGTATCACGGATCGCTAACATTACAGAAGTATCCTTTCTTTCTGATGTTCGACCCCCTACCCCCTTTAACCGGTTTACCTGTGCCTTCATCGAGCGAGGACCATCCCTTACCACTAATTACCGGCAGATCGATAATCATCGATGAGGGCTGTGCACGAGGCTCTTCGGAGCAGTTCAAGCTCGTCGACGAGCGAGGCAACATTAAGAATTGCAGCACTTCGATCGTATCAAATATACACAATATACACAAGACTGTGACGTTATCGCAGCAGCTTGTTCCTATATGTTTAGTTCGTACCTTCTTTGCATATTTCTCATAAAACAATATCAAAATAATGGATTTGACCGGAAATTGATTGAAGTTTATGATGCAAAATTCCACAAATATATTTAATACCGTTATTTAAAAGGTGGAATAAATTACCAAATTAATTTAGCTTAAAATTACTTAAAAGCAATAATAAATGACAATTTGTGGAAATAATTAATTATTATTTGTTCATAATTAAGTGATCAATATGCTTTCCAGTGTGTAAATCTTAGTGAATACAAAAAAATTTTTCGCTAACGAAAAAAGTTCGTGGAATTTCTCGTCGTTGACCTTGCGGGTAAAATGGAGAAATATGAAAATATCGAGATAGTGGGTGAGGGAAGTTACGGACTTGTGATGAAGTGCAGACATCGCGAAACCGGGCAAATAGTGGCGATAAAAAAATTCTTGGAGACGGAAGAAGATGTGCAGGTGCGAAAAATGGCGTTTCGTGAAATAAGGATGTTAAAGGTATTAATTATTAAAATTTTATTATTTTCAGAGACTAATTTGTAATACAATGAATTGTGCTCGTTAAATTTTTATCCAATTGTTTATTCGATAAATGGAACGCTTTACATTTCTTGATACTTTATGAATTGTTTATGTTTATTACTTAAGATAACACATTGCTAAATATTAAACAGCGTGATATTGTTTAGAAATTACGTCACGAGAATCTGGTAAACATGATCGAGGTGTTTCGCCGAAGAAAACGGCTTTATCTCGTGTTCGAATATCTCGATCACACCGTGCTCAACGAATTGGAGGAAAATGAAAATGGTCTCGACTGGGAAAAATCGAGACGATATATTTTCCAAATACTTCGCGGTTTGGACTTCTGTCATAATCACAAAGTGAGCAAAATCTCGAAACTTAATAAAATTATAATATGTTCTTATTACATGGTAGAAAAATTATCTCACTGTAATTACTTTAATTACATGTAATTATGATTATTTTCTTATGGTCAGCTCATATCGTGTCGCTATTTAAAGATTTTTTTTTAATTACATAAAATAAATCTTGTTAATGAAATAATATATTGAAAATAATATATATATATATATATATATATATATATATATTACTATTAAGATATAATAAAAGTACAATTATACTTTTCACACAAAAATCGCGATTTTTAATTCCATTTATTGCATTAAATAAATATAGAACAGTCTGCAATAATGTTTTCCATAGTTTTTGACAATATCTATTATAATTTTCTTACATAATTTAATTTTTCTAAGTTACGTGAATTAAATTATCAAAAATGATTGTTATAATAAAATAAATATCTAAATTATATTTTTTTTACCCTGAAATTTAATTTATGCGTTTGAAAGTTACAACATGTCTGTGCGCACGAATTTATCAGCAACCTTTGGCAATAAGTACGCCTTCGTTACGGTAAAGTTCACGGCCGTGACGCTTAAATTCCAAGTTGCAGTAAACCGTGCATATGTAGTAACACGCGACGGCCGGATACCTAATGAATGATAGCATTGTAACAAACGAGGGCAATGGTTGCTGTATTTAGTTGAGCTCAACTCGGAATATTCTAGTGTACCGAAAACATTACGCTTTTTCCCGTATGCCATTACAATTTAAATGAGAATTTTACAAATCATGTGCAATCTACACCTTATCGTATAATTAATTTCTGATCTTTTTTCTCGAACGCTTCCTCCTATTTTAATTACGCTTTTAAAAATTTCTCTTAAAGATTTCTTCGGCTACTTTCGCAACAAGATTCATGCATTTATCAATATATTCTGTCGATCTCGCTAGGTTTAATTGTAATGTTTCATTTTTATTTGTCTGGTTTGAATGAGACAGAAAGTTTTCCTTCCGATAGATCATGCACCGTGACGTAAAACCCGAGAACGTGCTGGTATCGCCGAACGGCGTTATCAAGCTCTGCGACTTCGGTTTCGCGCGCTACGTCAGCGGCCCCAACGAGTCCTGTACCGATTACGTGGCGACGAGGTGGTACCGTGCGCCAGAGCTCCTCGTCGGCGATTCTAGGTATGGCAGAGAGATCGATGTCTGGGCAGCCGGATGCATTTACGCCGAAATGGTCACCGGCCAGCCATTGTTTCCCGGTGACAGCGACGTCGATCAGCTGTACCGCATCACGAAAGTCCTCGGTGAGTTGGGGATGAAGAGGATAATTGGTGAAGAAAATCGAAAAATTAATTAAATTCTTTACTAATTTTAAAAATAGCCTCGTATTTTTGTTTTTTGCAATAATGTTTATTTGGGAAATGTATAAAAGAAGATATGCATTTCGTACTTCATTGAGATTTTCGTAAATGGCACCAGCAAGTTTTTAACTTATTATTGGTCTTAGGATTTCAATAATGGACATTTAATTTTGAAATATATTAAAATATATAAAATGTTTGAAAAACATGTATATTTAAAATATATAAATATATAAAATATTTTAAAATATGTATTACTTACACGCACAATTTTTTGGGCAGAACTTTTAACTTAATTATTCGTTAAATTGATTCGTCTAATTTAGTAATTTAGTATTTCGCTGAGTTGATACGGGTTACTTAATTACTACTCTATTAAATTTCATGGTCGCATCTGGCAATATAATAAAACCGAAAACAGGTCCCCTTCACGGCAAACAGCAGGCGAATGGTAGCGGTAAACATGTACTTCTACTCCGACATGCAAAACCTGATGAGACTGTTGGTTTAAAGCGACCCACGGGTCTTCGAAATCTCTTTCCAACGTGGAGCTCGGTAGCGATCGACTTTCTGACACAGTGTCTTCGTATGGATCCTGCCGTCAGACCAAAGTGCGTCGTATTGCTGCAGCATCCGTTTTTCTCGCATGATGGTTTCGCCGAAAGATTCCTCGACGAGCTGCAACGACTTGTCGCGAAAGAATCCGCGATGAATCTGCTCGGGACCAAGAGGGTGGAAACGTCTTCCAGGATCTGTCGCAGCAGCATCGGAAGGTTGGCCTAATGACGAGTTAATTTAACTGATGAAGTTAGTTAGAATTGAAAAGTAATAAATTCTCATAGTGAAAAATAAGTTGTTGAATACTTCATTGAAACAATTGATTATTTCATTAAAACAATTTCGTTATTTCATTAAAACAATTATATTATTAAATATTGTAAATATTTATATAACAAACAGAACTTAAGGATGCATAAATGACTGTAAAATTATGATTTTTTTCATAGACATCTTATTTTTTTCTCTATTTGCGTTTATTTTATTTTTAGATGGCAGATGACATTAATCAAAGAGAGCCCAGCGACGAATAACAATATGGAAACCGAAGTCACGGAAAGCGAGGATTCGCCGGGAGATCGCGTTAACCCGAATCCCGCGAGGAAGCTGCAAATAAGCCGGCCGCGCGAATTGCGTTACTTCGGACCGGTTTCAGTAATACCGAACACCACGTACATTCGACGGTTGGAGCACAAAGGGCTTCTGATCCCTGAATCGAAGGGCTGTGTGTTGCCGGCTCTGACATCGAAGACGAACGCCAAGAGAAAAAAGCTCGATCTGCCTGGCGTGAAAAATCGTTGATCAATAAAGAGTACGCTTCTTTTTCACAAGATTAATGTCGAGAAAGGAGTGAGCTGTATAAAGAAATTCATTATGCGAGACGTGGAGCGCGCGCGTGTACATATCTTATAATTTGCACACTTTGTAAAATGGATAAGTGTAAGTGTAAAATGTCGATAGTGTGTTTGTATGATGCGATTTATTCGCTCTATAAGAAAGAGAATAAACACTGAGAAGATTTCCTTTTATCTTATACCGAAATTTATGTGAATATCTTCAAATTTCGGATTTTTTTCGAGCGAAAAGTGTGTTCTGGTAGATATCATGGTGATATACAATTTATTTTGCATACATGTATGTTTAATAAAATATTCTGGAGATTAATTAAAAAATTCTAATAAATTTTCGCGAATGACTGCCGACACGTTTTTCCGATTTAAACTCAATTTTTTAATGTGTTCCCATGTAATTTTAACTAGCATCATCGGATTTCTTGTCTCAAAAACTATAAGAAATAATAACTATTTGACTTTCCCCGAGCATAGCAAAAACAGGCTCTCTCGAACTCTGCTAAAAATAAAATTGAAAAATTTTTATTTTTAGGAATTAATTTATTATCGTCTTCTTTTTCGTAGTGAAAGTAAGTAGTGAAAGTAAAATTCTTTACGGCAGAAAGTAACTTTATTCGATTTCCCCCGATTTATTAGAATTTTGCGCAAAATTTTAAATTTATTAAAGCGTATTTAGCGAATCATGATTTAAGCAACAATATCTCTAAACCTCTCAATTCAACGAAATTAAATTAAATTAAATTTTTCAAACCTTAAATTAAATCTTAAACAAATTGTTAACTGCAACGCAGACAGTATGCAATAAATAAAGTACAAAATATAAAGTACAATTCGATAATAATCCATTTATCGGAATACATTTACATTCATGGGATTACAGGATATGCAGAGTGAACGTATTTTTACAAACGGTTGAATATTTGGAGCGACGAAGAAAGAGAAACGAAGTTTGGCTAGTCCTTGGACTTGACATTTGTTTTCCCGCCGTACGGCGCGCCATGTTTACACCGCGCCGTCAATGCCGTCATTCGTGCGCGAAAACTCGAGCCGGTAAGCGGCGCGACGAGGCGCTCCGCGTAGTCGCGCGCTCCATCGTATTATTCCTCGATCGCGACAAGTAAATCGCGATAATTATCAACCTGCTCAACTCCCGCGATCACGGCGGACTTGTCGAAGGAGACGTTTCGCTCGAATTGGAGGAAGGATCGAAGCGATGGAAAAAATGGCTCACGAATTACTGCTTTATCGTTTTGCTGGGTGACGATTCTTTTTCTATCGATAGCTTCATTCAAATGTCGCATCGCGCCTCGAGTTTCTCGTGATTTTCGTTACTTAATCCATTCTTGCGGCGGGAATGCGGAATAAGATTGTCACGCGTTTGTTAATAACTAATTCGAGAGACGGGATATTCAAACGGCGCATCCATTTTGCAGTTAGGACAAGGAAAAGCACGTAAGACTCCAGTGGTAAGCGAGTCGGCCAATCGCAATCGAGGATTGTCGAAAACGCGAGGCTACCGTTTTAAAATCTCGGCGGTGATTGGCCGGTTCGCTTATCGCCCCGAGTCTTACGTACGCGTCTACGCGCCACCGATATTTCGCGGCGCGCGGCAGTTAACGCTCGACATTTTTTGTTTTCTCGCGACGCACGGCGTGCCGTTTGTTCACCCGAGCTCGCTCCGTGTCGACGTCGTTCGCGCGGCGGGACTCGAGCGCGAACGACAACAGCTGGCAGTCGACGGTCGTCGCTCGTCGCATCGCGGTAGGTAGGTTCTTGACAGGCGCCAATCCGCCATTTTCAGTTGGATTAGCGATCGGGCGACTGTTATTGTTATTGTACTCCCGGGAAAAATGTTTCATATTTAATTGTATATAAAATTATATACAATTATATATAATTATTGACATTTTATATACAATTATGTATAATTACACAGTAAGAAACATTTTGTTTTTGTGTTAAAAACGGTCCTTGTTAAAATTTTTATGTTGAATTTTTAATATGTCCGAGTGTTAATTTAACATAATTATGTTATTTGAATATTTTGTGTTTAATTGATATTTAACATTTCTTAATGTAAAAATAACATAATTTTTGAGTAAATGAACAAATAACAAAAATAATGTAATTTAAAAACATAAATTCTAAAATAAATCAAAGAAGAATATTCGTGTTAATTTAACATATTATAAATGTTAATTTTACTGAAGAAATATGTTTCCATAAATTGTGTCAAAATGTTACATTTTTTGTATTTTTACATAATGTTTGTGTTACTTTTTAATATATTCATCTTATATATGTCAAATTAACATAATTATTTGAGTGAACCGTTTGGGACACGTGAAATGTATTAAATTTAACACAAATTTTCTAACAGTGTATATATAAAATATGTCCCTATATGTATAACTTTTTCCCGTGCTGTCACGATTATTTCTCGCAATTAGTATATCGCACTTAACGTAGAGTCGATAGCCTTTCATCGATAAAATGTAATTTGATTTCGGCGTGACGATAAAGTCATCGAACGCATAAAGTCGCGATTGAAATTCGATGCTCGTCAACCGCGCAAATTCGGCGTGCAACTTGTTGAAGCGCTCTTCGTTTCCGAAATTGATTACTGCCGGGCTAATTAGGAGACTCGCAAGTTGAGTCGGGTAGTTGCAATTTCGTACGATTGTCTTATCTTGCAATAGTTTTCCTCCCTTCGCGATGTGATAATGTAGACATCGTGCATAAGAAACGTGTCGCGAAAAATAACGCGAATTCCGATGATTAGTTCGCACGATAGTGATCGATCGGTTCTGCAAGTGAGTATTGTGTGAGACAATCAAAAATAGTCCGGGAGGCGAAGGAAGCGGAGAAGCGGCAAGAGGAAGAGAAAGAAAAGAAGGGAGAAACCTGGGAGATGATAGCCGGAGAGATAACAACCGCTACGCATCGGTTGGTAAGTCTCGAAATATTTTTTATTTTAATTTTGATCAACACAAGCATCTGCAAAAGATCAGTTTTTGTTGTCTATCGCTACGTCGTGAGGTTACAGCCTTTCAAAAATCCGGCGCGCGTACCTCTTGCATGTAACTCGACAGGTGCGCTAAATAATAAAAAATAAGAAATAGGTGCGAAAAAAATGTGAGTTACACAAGTGCTTTGAAACACGATACGCTGACCGACTAGATCGAAATTAAATCGTCGATAAGTTTATCAGTACCTTCGTGAAAAATCTTAGGAAAAAGTTGCAATAAGATGATTTTCATTTAGAAGCCTATTTTTAACGTGCAAGATTATTTATCTCGAATGACTATAACAGCGAGAATACTGTCAATAAAGTACAAAAGTGAAATTAATTTCACTCCGAGAATCGATTTCCAATTTTAAAATAAAAATCCGTAGGTTTAAATTACAAATATTTTGGCTGAGAAAGATATAATAATGATTTATAATAAAATGAAATGAATGAATTGCATTGAGAAAAACTCACTCTCGCGTATTTCTAACGATATCAAAATCCATTATTATTTTGTCTTATCGCAAAGGAAAGGAAATGTTCTGATATCACATAGCACGATTAAATTAATTTATTTAATAGAAAACGTGCTAATGTTTATTAATGTATATTTATTTCATGTATTTCGATTCCATTTTAATTTCATTCATAATCTATTCATTTATGTTTATTAACTTGATTTTATGTCAGTTAAAATAAAGAGAATGATGCAGTATTCATGAATGTGTTTCATGTCACACAAAAAAAAAAACGAAATTTTTAAATAAATCTCAGAATTATTTTAGAGTCAATCAGTTTCGTGTTGGTTGATACTAAAGTGTTTATAATATTGAATTAATTTTTATATTTTGTATTCAAAATAATTCTAAAAGCGTATTGGCCATATAATAAGAAGATATATTTATTTACAATTAATATTTAACGGATTTACACATCGTAAAAGAATAATTTAACATCTATCTATTTTTTTAAATATAATTTTGTAAGTGAACTAAATATCAAGTGTTAATCAAGTGTTAATAGTAATATATAATATTAAATAATCAGCATTTGATATTTAAAATTAATTTAAGTATTAACGCTTTATTTGTGCGAAGTAGGATGTAAGGAACGATGGAGATATTTTGATCAAAATGAAACAAAAATGATTAATTCTCAAGTAAGTATAAAAAATTTATGCGTGTAATATTTATACTAAAAGTCCTCGGTATTATTTTCAAGTTGTAAAACAATTTACGAGTTTATGTCGATAGATATACAGAATTAATTAAGTAATTGTTGATTGGTCATTTATTTACGATTTAACCGCAATATTAGAGAAACATTGTTAAAAAAATTAGACTCAAGCAATTCAATTAACTTTATTGTCGTCTGTGATTCAAAATTCCTTATCGAACTCGGCAATAATGTAATCTACGTCTATGTTAAAATCATTTTTAATAATATGGGAAAAGTAAAACATGGAAAAAGTCTCTCTCTCTCTCTCTCTCTCTCTCTCTCTCTCTCTCTCTCTCTCTCTCTCTCTCTCTCTCTCTCTCTCTCTCTCTCTCTCTCTCTCTGGTATAAAATAAAACAAGAAATGAATAGTGAAAACTTATCGAAAAGAAGGACATTCGAAAGGAATGAGGCAATATATTTTTTTTTCTGTTTTTCTGAAAAAGGAATTAACAATTTGCAACCATCTGACATATTTAAGGGGTTTTTATTTCGGAATTGCATCCATCTTTGAAATATATAATTAATATCTCGCAACGGACGCGTTGACCCTGCAGCAAATGCGACGGGAAGAAAGAAGGAATCTTCGCCGAACGCGAAAAAATCACCGACACACATTTTTGTTTCTCTCTCACTTGTTTCTCCCCGGCTGACGCCGTGCCGAAAACTGAGAACTCGAGAAGATGAGAGAACATGATTTTTCTTTTGATATCATTCACTTTCAACGTTGGTTATCCCATTATAATAATCGTCATTGCATTCCCGCTTTCTCTTTCGCTCCGTTCCTCTCGCTCGCTCTCTCTTTCCTCTCCCATTATCTCCCTTTTTTTTTTCATAAACTTAAGTTATGTACAATTAAGCGTTTTTGCGTATTCGACTCTTAGAGAGTAATCAGTCTAACTATATTTATTGAATGCCAATTTTTGCGATCACAACTTTGGAATTAAAGCTTGAATTGTCGAATGTAGCAATAAAAAAAATTTTTTTATGATACTTTCGTACTTTTGGAGCCTACTATTTGGTGTAAATAGCGATTTGCTTCCAATGCTTGGATTTCCAAATTTCAAGTCAGTTTATTTTCAAAATTTATGAATTGCATTAATTTAAATTATTATACTGTCGTAATTATATCGGAGTATATATTGTATTACAACGTAGAATTTCCAACTGTGTCTTTATATCGCAGGACACAATAAACTTTTCTCGCATTTCTCTTTCCTTTCCTTTCGCTAGCTACCTCTCTCTATTTTTTTTCCACGCACACGCACACACATACACGCATACACATACGCACGCGCAATCGTTTTTTCCATCGACTTTTGCATCTCGTTCGATACTCAAAAATCGCCTCTAAATCATCACGCGAATCTTTTCTTCTGGTTCGACTTCGGAAAACCGATTAGACTTGCGATAATCGCGTTATTCCATTGTTAACCGCAGACAAATTCCGCGGAAATTTCGGACGATTCTCTCGCAAAATAATCCGCTCGTTGGTCAGCGGCCGGAGAAAATTCGCGTAACGAATTCGCTTCGTATTCGTGGAGGACCGTTATAAGGCACTTTTACCTGCACTACGAAATTGTATCGTTAGACGAACATGACAACGCGTGTATACTAAGAACACCTGCGCGCTAATAAATATATATCAGTACTTTCCGAAACTCACTAAAACTACTCGCTAAACGCAAAAGTGCGCGACTCGACACACAAGCTCCGCGACGAGAATTCGCTAAAAGGCATTTAAGTGCAAGGGCACTTGCTCGAATTTATTCATATTCGCTAATTGCGCGTTGCTATCTTTCCTCGCAAACACTTGTAAAACATTTTTTCCCTACGTCGTTTGAGCGCGATTGGATTTGCGTAGGGACTTGGTCCGAAAACGTGTCAGTCTAGAATCGGGATTTCCGAAGTCGATGCGCGATACTTGGTTGATATTTGCGCAGCATTCCTCGTGGTGGGAAGTCTCGTTTTCCGTCAAACGGACGCAAAAAAAAATCACACAGGTCGCATCTTCTCGAAGCTCGAAACCTCAAAATTCTTCCCTTCTCGCGGAAGTCAGTGCAATAGAGTGTCAATCGCGTCGTGTGTGTTTTCCGCGGCGTCGCACGCATCCAGAGCGGCGACCATCGCACCTTCCAAGTTAGCGGATAATTACTGGAAGAGAGAGATAAAAAAGACGTTTTTTTCCGTTTTTCCTTTTTCTTTAAGTTAATTAATTAATTAATTAGTTAATGGGTTAATATCTACTCGAAATACTGAGATAGTGACTTTTCGTTTATTATTCTCGCGCAAGTAACACGTAAGCGAACTATATAAAGTCAGGAACGATAATACGAGAGGAATTATGAATTTGATTCTCTTCTTTTTCTTCTTCTTTTGCATTTTTTCGTGTTTAAATTTATGCACACACTGGGTCGAGAAGGTGACGTATCGTCGCCCGTCGGATCGGTCGACGAGATTAGCGTCTCCAACAATCATAAAGTGACTCAAAGCGTCGAATACCTCTCACTTCCTTTGGAGTTCGTTCTTAAATTAAGGAGGGTAGACTTTCGTCGGCTCAGCCTTGATGCCTGCGCTCCGTTTTTCTTACGCATATTATTATTAATATTATCTTTTGTGTCATTAAAGTATTAATATGAATATTATCAATATCTTCAGTATTATATTATCGGTACTCTATTATGATTATTATTATTAGCATTATTAATATATTATTGTTCTTCTTATTATTATTTTTGTTATGCATTAACTGTTAATTATTAATAAGTATTAATTAGTACTGTTATTGTTGTTGCTGTTGTTATTTTGTTATTATTGGTAATACTTGTAGTAATATTATATATTACCATTATAATTATCAATAGTATTAATATTATTGTTATTATTATTATCATCATTGTTGTTGCCGTTATTTTATTATTAATATTACCACCATCATTATTATTAATATTATTTTTTGTATTACTGTTATTACTAATATTATTGTTGTCATTACTATTTTTATTATTTTTATCATCACCGTCGTTATCTTTTTTTCACTTTTTTTATACATTACGATCGGTCGTGAACGCACTCCTTGAGCTTATTAAAGGCTTTTTTTCGAGACTTGTACGCACTTATAGCTTTTTCCTTCAAAAGGAATTAAGTAGAAAAAAGAAGTAATAGTAGTATAATAGTAGAAGATGAAGAAGTAGAGGAATTCGAAGAAATGTTCCTTAACAGTGCTAGAAATACGCTTGCTTAAAGTCAAACTGGACGCAAGTATAGTTCTTCTTTTTTCTAGCTGAACGGCGGAATGTCTCTAGTCGTTATAATTTTCTCTCTCAACACACATACACACTTTTTTTTCACTAATTCTTTCTCGCACGTGCATACTCCATTGCATACTCACGCTTTAGCAATTTGAAAAAAGAAAAGATCAGTCGAAATCGCACGGAGGAATTCGGCAACCCGATTCTAATTTTTTTACTTTCGAACTCTTTCCCGGATCGCACCCTCGCGTCTTTCTCTTTCTCACGAATTTCTCTATTATTTGTTAATCACGCCGTTATTTACCCATCGCAATTTACTTTACATCACCGATCGAATAAATACAACAATATCGCATTGTTCACACCCGTTGCTTTTTCAGATCACATTCGCCGCTGTCGTTTCTCCGCTTGTTTCATTACTTAAGCTTTATCGTTACTTTGATAGATAAATTTAGTAATAGTACGACGATACCTTAATAAGGCCCAGTAAGGCTGCGTGGATCGAACGTGACATTCCCACGAAAAAAATTTCATTTATATCTTTAAATTTTTTTTCTTAATCGCGCGCGTCGCTTCGGAACAACAAATCATGCGGACGCACCTCGTTTTGAGACGCATTCAATGAACTGTTCCGGAAAAAAATGTGCCACCATCCGAAAATTATCGTCTCATTCAAGGCATCTTTCTCCTCTTGTCTCTTATTTATTGTCGCATTATTGTTTTTCCGCAATTATATTGGTCATCTCACGCATATCCCTCACTTTTTCTCCTCCCGTAATTTCTAGTTCCTGAATCGTTTCCTGATTCTCAACGATTTTGCTGTTAGAAACGTAGCTCGCAATTAGACGTATTTCTCGGTGTACGCGTTCTAGTGGATTTTCGCGAATTCTTTACACCAGCGGTAAAACAACGGTACATTTCATTTTTTGTTCAGATTAAGAAAAATTGTAAAATGTTCTTAACATTACGATACGAGATCGGGCGCGCGAGTGATGCGGCCTCTCCTTTCGATCGCGCGCACCCGAATATTGTCGTGTATTTTTGCGTTTTGCGGATTATCGAATTGTCGGTGTTTATAAAAATCGTCGAAATATACGCACGCTCGCAACACCCTATACCAATCATAGTCCCGGGACCAACCTTACGCTTACTGTAATAATAATAATTTTTCTTTAGCTTCTTTTGAACTTTGGGGCAGGGCTGGAATGATTTAAATCAATTGATTAAAATCAGTGATTTAAATCGCGATTTTGATTAAAATTTTAATTGTTAATTTTCATTATGATTTAATTATGCCCAATACTGGCTCCGAGATTGCTACGTATTGTGACTTCTTTGTTTCTTTTTTCTTGTTTTTTTGAAACTTATAAATGCGAAGGAAACGAAAAGACAGCTAAGTTAGTTTTTATATTTAAATGTATGCGTTCATCTTCGTGAATAAAAAATTATGTATACAAATTTAAGTATTCAAATATATTCATTAAAAAATAAGTTTTATTGTATTCATAAGAGTTGATAAAAATTAATTTAAAATTAACGATTTTCACTTGATTTTGACTTGATTTCGAATCTTATAGTGTTCGAAATCACTGATTGATTATTTACAATAAATTATAGTTTAATAAGCTTAGTAAAAAAACAACACGTTTATTATTTGGTAATAAAATTTAATTATTTTCTTACTACTAAAAATGATTAACTTGAACAATAAATCTAATTTAAATTTAAAAAATCTTATTTAAATTAAAAAAATCTGATTTAAATAAAAAAAATCTGATTTTTTTATTTTTTTTTTAAATCATGATTTTTCCAGCCCTGCTATTTTTCATTTCGTCTGTCTTTCATTTCCAACCCTCGGCACCGGTACATTGTATTTATGCGTATAGGTGTTATGTGGCTGCGTATGCGTGCGTGCGTACGTGTGTATTGTATATTTATAATATATATATATTTATATATATATATATGTATATTTTTAGACTTTTAAATAGCATTTTTATTACTTTTTAACCGTTACTTTCAATACTTTCATAAGTTTTGCATAAAAAACAAGGCAATTAGAAAGATTGAGTTTCGTTCTCGTCTTTATATTTAATGCGCGCACGCATCCATTACGCGAATATTTCTATACTTCAGTTAAATCACGTCGTGTGTATGTATGCGTCCGAGAATGTATATATATATATTTATATAATATATACATCTTATATATATATATATGTATAATCGTAAAGTCACGTCTTTTACTTTCAATCATTTTAATTATTCTCTCATTCTCTCTCTCTCTTTCTCATTCTTTCATTTTCATTGCGCAACTAATAAAGAAAGACTAAGCTCTCGAGTAAGAATACCGAGAAGAATACTCTCTCACGTATTTCTTCTCTGTCTTTTACGATTGCGTACAAATAAACTGGAAAGATATAGATAAATATATTATATATGCGTATTGCAAACGACGCTTTAACCGAGACGCCGTGTCTCTTTTCTTCACTTTTTTTTACAAATTATCAACTGGTAAGATCTACTCTACGTACTCGTTCTATATTTTGTGTGTGTGTGTGTGTGTGTGTGTGTGTGTGTGTGTGTGTGTGTAGAAAGGCCAATTTTTACTTTATCGCGATCGGAACGCAATCGCGTCGACATGGCGTACAATCTAGCAAAATTACCTAGTTCTTTTGACTATCTTTGCATACCGGTCTACCCTCGGGTAAGGAAATCACCCTCGTGCGGACCACCGTTCGAGCGCCGCGCGCGCCCGAGTGTCATTCGTGCAGCGCTCGATCGACTTCCGGCTCGCCGGTTTTCCGTCTCTAACGCGAGACGAACCTCGCGGAATTCGAACGGTTTCTGGACCGATCTGTCGGACCGAGTCCGACCTCGCGATTATTTATCTTCTTTTTTGTAAGGCAGAACACGAGGCAGAACCTTTCGAGCGTGCTCTTTCACCTCCCTGTCGTATTTTTAAGGGCAACCGCACTCGTCCACTACCATCTTCGGCAGGTCTCTCTTGATAATGTTCGAGTCCGGTCCGTAGTAAATGAGCGACATGGGTGAGAACTTGAGAGGCGCGCAGCACGGTTGCATGCCGGCCAGTCGATCCATCTTCCGGTATTCCTCGATCACGTGAGTGTAATAGTTGAGAAACGTGTCCGGCGTCCTGTGACCAGCCGCGCAGTCTCCTCTGCAGTAATTGGCATAATATCTGTCAAGAGAAATCGTATTAGCGTACCAGTAATGGTTCATATGCATTAACTCTCGAAATATCTTCTCGAGAGTGTTTTCTTTGAAGAATATATCGCTTGATAATATATTATTATTGGTACTAGAATTGATATATTATTTACGTAACGAATTATTAGATATTCGAATATCTGGATATTCAGTCATTGTTAAAAATACGCGAGTGATCGTACACTTGAAAAAACGATTTTACTGAAGAATCTAAAAACTTAGTTAGATACATATCTGAAAATAATTTTGTTTGAACCATCAAAATAATTATGTAAGAGATGCTCAAGATAGTTGCTGGAATGTTAAAACTTTTTGCAGCATTGTCATTAACGCTTAAGCGTTCTATATAATTATTTTGGTCCAATAAAATTATTTTTACATACTTCAGCAAAATTGTTCCGTGCAGGAATTATTTTATTTTACGCCGTTTGACTTACTTACCCCTGAGGAGCGATAATCCAATCGTCCCATCCAAGCTGAGAGAAGCTGACGTAGAATCTCTGCTTGCAGCACTGACCCTTTATCGCGCCACTGCACTCGATCGCCCGTCTCCTAACGCGCTTCGCGGCCGCTGGATCTGTACGCACGACTAGAAACGGTCTGTCCGGATCGTGATCGCCTGAAAGAAAATATTCTAATTACACGCGCTTCCATGAGATCAAAGTAATGATTGATATAAATAATCATGGAACGTTACTTCTCTGATCGATCACGTCGGACCAGAAATATATTTCGATGGCGTGATCGATCGAATTAATCTTAATTTCTTTCAAATAAAACACCGATTGCAATTATCTAATCGAACGCTATAACTAAAGTCGAAATTTTTATTTTCTTATAGATATTTAAAATGCTTGAATCTCTTTCAGCTAGTGCTCATGAATCATTGGAAGATAAAGAAAAGAATATCCTGCATGTAATTTAATAAAAATTGAAGGAATACACCGATAAATGAATGACATAAAATAAATAAAATAAAGAAAAGAAGGTCAAAATGAATCTTGGTGTGAACGTCATTTTAAATACATGTATTTAAAAATTTATATAGAATTATTATTAAACAAGATGTGCTTTGATTGAATTAAAAGTTTTTTTCCCTTATTTTAGTAAAAATTAATATAGTAATGATAATTACTATATAGTAAAAATATAGTAAAAATAGAATATAGTAAAAATTTGCTAGTTTACAAGATGATGTTCATAACGGTATTCCAATTAACATGTAGATCGATTGGGTCAAGAGTTAGTAAACTTTTTCTTAAGGACTTTCGTAATGGGCTTTTCCATAAAGAACTTTTTTCAGACATATTTTATTTTAAATTTTACGGTCTAAAAGAATATTATATATATATACTTATGTATATAACGAAAGAGAGAAAACAAATTTTCACAAATTTTTTTCAAATTGACGAAATTCAAAATATATAAAAAATTATGCGTCATAAAAAAATAAGCAGCTGTAAATTTATCGATTCCTGAATTCCAAATGAATCGCAAATATTTATTTTAGCGAATTTTTCAAAATTTTCGTTGGGGATTACCTTTCGAATTTAGGGACGATTCGATCACGTGCGGCGAATGCCCGTCGAAAGTCGATACGTGGACGTGCGAGCCGCACCCGCTGCAGTCGACAAGCAACGTCAGTTTATCTTTCGAGTAGTTCGTCGTGTACCATCTGCTGACGATCTTCGTCACGTCGAATTTCTGCCAGCCGAGCTGGCCGACGTTCACCACAAGAGATGTCACCATCTCTAGGTGTTGCCCGAGTTCCTGTAGATTGAACCGTTCATTTTAAATAAATTTTGTTCTAACGTTATATAATCATAGAAGACAATAATTATATATACATATAATTAAATCTTGTATAATATAATTATATAGTAAATAGTATATATAATACATAATATATAATAAATTTTGTATAATAAATAATTTCATAAGACTGCAATAATTTTTGTGTGTCTTAAGAGAATGTTTAATGTCTTTTTACTACAATGTAATATCTTTCCGAAAATGATTAATTCGCGAGAAATATTTCGATTATTAGATAAATATATTTTTGGATTTTTTTGTTGAATTATTAGCTACGATTAGAGTTGAAGGATCAAGAAAACATAATATTAAACCCTTGTTATTTATTAAAGATTTGCAGAGATGACTGATTCGCACAGTCATTTGAGCTTAGCGAACCGGAGCCCAGTACATTGTAGACACTCACACATATTTACACTTGCGTCTTATATATCTATACATACACATATTTTTGTGAGTGAACGAATCTATAAACATTTGAGGAAAAGAAGGAGCAAGCATATCATTTGATATAAGAAAAATAAGAAGAACGAGAAAAAGATTCATACACCTGTTTAACATGAAATGGAGCAGAATAGCAAAAACTAAAGCTCATTTCTTATGTTATTTGAAGAAAAAAAAAATCTTTATTTATCTAATTATCGATCAGAGGGAATTACCTTGCCTCGAAGATGCGTCGTGTTACCGCAGTGCACTCTGAATACCCAGAGAGTGATATTTCTTTGGTTTATCTGACTGTGACGATGATGCTGATAGTGATGGGCATGCTTGAGCTCAACTCTCGCCCACAGAGTAGCCCTTTTGATTCTCAGAGGTTCCAATGCCGGTTCGCCGCTCGACATCGGGAATTCCAGCAATGGCTGGCCGTTTAACGTGTGCCCTGTAATAAAATAAATATTTTAATGTAGAAAGATTAGGGATACGAAATTAAGCAGAATTAAACGTTTTAAATGATCGTAGTTTATATGGTTATACTTTCGTTTTCTAATTCGATATATGGATTATTTAAAAAATGTTTCACGAAACTGAAAGTTTGACTGAAAATATTTAAAAAATACAGCTATTAAATTTTCGAAAATTGGTAAATTGCGAATATTCTCGATTGAATAAATTTTAACAGTACGGGGGGAGAGAGAGAGAGAGAGAGAGGGCAATTAACATTTATGAAAAGAATTTCGAAAATGAATTATTAATTATATGCACCAAGTGCAACATAATGTGTGCAATTGCTAACTTCCAGCGTGTTTATGACAACAATGTCACATCATGGATAGATTTTTCCAGACTTTTTTTTCTCTTTCTCTCCTCCCTTTGCGATGTACTAGAAGTTACGCGCCGGACTTCATTCATATACAGGGTGTCTTACAACTTTTAATCTAAATCAATCTCTTTAGATTTCTTGATTGATATCGCCTTGAAAAGAAAAATCTCGCGAAATACATCAGTGTCTAGTATTTTTCAAGTGTTTTATGTTACATAGCTTAGTGATCAAATTCTGAATTGAAATTTAAGAAATCAGACTTTTATGTTCTGTTGTTCAATTGTTATTCAATCAAATATTGTTAATATTCTATTGTTCAGTCGCAACTCGCAAACTGCCTTAAAACGAGGCCAAAGAACAGAAGATTTTCAATTGTTCTAAGTCGTTTGTGATATCAAAAATTAGCCTTGATGTTTCAATTAAGAGAAAATCCGCCTAAATTGATCCTAGAAGAATTTAATTATTGTAATTAAACTCCACGTTTCCCACCCTTTATGTACGCGCATATGCACACAAACGTGCGGCACACGTACACGTGCTGCGTTCAACGCTCGTTCACTCGAAAGCACCCCCCCTCCTCGTCTGTCTTTCTCCCTTTTCCTCGTGGAGGTGTACGTGTATACACCTGCTTGCGTCTGTGTGGCGCGCGTAGAGTGAAAGCAGGGCGGCTTCATCCTTTAACGGTTTGGTGAGTCACGGACCGGGGTGGGTCGGGGTAGGGATAAGCACAGGGTGTCTGCCGCCCGTCTGCCTTCTGCCTTTCACCGCGCACCCCTTCGCCGTAACCCTCTATCGCCACCGCCACCGTCACCGCCGCCGCCACCCACCCTCGTCTCCGCAGTCAACTAGCCGCGTCGCTGCGCGCGCTACGACGGCCGATATACACGCGATTATATTCACCGCTCGTTGTCTTTGCGAATTGTAATGTCTCGAAATGACCGGTAATGTCACGCGAAAATTTGCAATGTCCTGTGGAATGATTCGCGACGATTCGTCACGACACGTGACGAACTACTCGCGATGAAGCTTCGAGAAGATTCGCTGCGATTCACAACAACTTGCAGCAGAAAATTCTTCCTTGCTCGCGATATACCGCGCATGTAATATTTTTCCCTATTGTAGACTTTGACGAATATTTTTCAATTTTCTAACTTTGGAATGTTTCAATTAGATATATGTATATAATATGCATGTAGAATATTTTCAGAATGTACTTCAGAATCGATGGGCTATTATTTATTGCAAAATCATGTAAAATTGCGATAGCAGATTTGAAAGTTAAATTGAATCAAAAGGAAACGAAATAATGATATATATATATATATATATATATATATATATATATATATATATATATATATATATATATAGAATAATGTAAGAGAAATTAATTTATCGGATCATTTTAGGGATAAGAAATCAGATATTTAAAAAAGGCAAAATATGTGACTTGAAAAGTTTGTAATATCACCAGATGATTCTAGAGAAGAAGATAAGAAAGGTTTCAATCGATTTTGCGAAATTCAAGGAGGGTACAATGGAACAATTTCGTAACGCTCCCGTCTTTCGCGAAGGCACCACGCCCGAACATACTCGATTCGATTTTCCTTCCTTTAGAAAATGGAACCGGGAACGATGTAACTTTTTGATGATAAAAATGGACACAAAATAACTGAATTAAAAAAAATATTTAGAAAGAGATTTTCTTTAAATTAAACTGAATTGAACAATCTAATCTTATCGATTTAATTGTTTGGTATTTTTTTTATTTTATTTATATATTTATTGTTTCAAATATCTTATAGACACACTTTCTATTTCTATGAAAATATGAATATGATATCTGATTGATACGAGTTTCTATTTTTATTTATTTTATATCTCTACATTGTTAGATTTATTGTAAAAGCGTTTGCATAGCGATACATAATACACAAAATCGGTGCACGATTTAATAATTGTTAGTGTTCATATTATGAATTAAACGCGTCTAACTGAGGAATAAGTAATGTTTTTTTGTCCCGTGATTTAGCGAGAGGAAATTGAGGCGGATATGCGGATATGGAGGAAAAAGTGCAATATAAAACGCGGCTCCAGAATGCTCCACGTCCTTGGCACATGATCGACAACAAGAGTAATATGGATTTTTAGTGGCGGAATACTTGTAGCACGATCGCTCACAAGACGCCGAAATTACGCGTTGGCTTCCCAAACTGGCATCCCTTCTTAGCGCACAGGGTGTCCCGAAAGTCGCTCATTTTTCTCCGGTTGTATCCGGACTGAGAGACAATAACGCTTTGCATGAGAATCAAGATCGAGAGAAATTAGCGTCGTAAATTTCATGAGGGTCGAATTGTTTTATTATCTCTGTATCATGCTCCCACAAAATTACAGCAATTGTGACCGTGGTATTCATTTCTCATTCTTCACATTTCCTTTTTTATGTCTTTCTCTCATCTACGGACGGCCAAGTGTCGTACATGTTTAAGTTGCAAAAACTTAATATCTGCGTTACTCCGGATAGAAGTACCAAAATCGCCATGTTTGATGATTTAAATGAAATGTCAGAAATTTTCGACTGAACAGGATACTTATAGACTTACTCGTTCTCACTTAATCTTCGAGACTCGACATCTCGATATGATTTACTCTTCTTCGACTTTTGCTCTGCACTCGCTCTGCATAAAGAATCTCGTATCTTTAATCTTTCTCTCGCTCTCCTATTGGGCCCTTTCTTTGGGCCTTCTTTCTCTCTTTCTCTCTCTTTCTCTCGTCTCTTCTCTCCCGCCCTCTCTCTATTTTTCTCTTTTCTTCTCTCATCCTAGGTCGCGTGTTCTACATTTTCGTAGTTCGATTTTCTAACGGCCTCGCTCGAGTTTCGAGTGCGTCGTCTGTCGCACATTTCGAGGTCGGTACATCGGGTGGTACTTTTGCCCCCCGTGCGCCGCAATGCGACACCACCACGGGAATCTACGCCCGGTTCTCTCTTCTCTCATCGCACAGGGACGACGAGACTTTTTTCCTCCCACGACGAATATCATTCCGAATAAAATTCACACGAGAGGTCGACAATCGCGTGGCGCTTTTTTGTACGCGCGTCGAAGCAGCAAAAGCATCGCGCTTCGATAACCGACGTTTTCTCCGTTGGATTAAATATTTATTTGTACGGCATTTACTTCGTAATTTCTAGCAGTATTTTCGTAAACAATTGCATTTCATTCTAATTGATTTTCAATGTAATTATCGCAATTAGATGAATCAAAGAAACAAAATTGTATGCGTGTTGCCGGAATTGCTAAATGTGAAAGATAGTATCGATCAAGTATAGCACATGGCTTCAGATTGTACGGTGTAACGGTGTAACGGTGAGCAAACGCTATCGAGCGAATCAAGCTATTAGCATGGCCAAGGTTCGAATATTATAGACCTTATATCACACCTATCGCGTCCTCAATGAACAAAATTTTCCAAGAAACGCTCTAAGAATAATCTCATCGGAATAATAAAAAGAATGCGTGGGAAATAGAATGGAATTTAAAAATGCAAAAACTTCGAGACTATAGCATGATCCTTCTAAAGTATCGAAGAAACGCGGTAATAAACTGCATGATATAGATTTAATCGATCATAAAATAGCGACAACAAAATGAGCCCATAATTTTCGGAGATTCAGGATGGTTAATAGGATGTGTTGTAAACGTGTGAATTTACAGCGTATACGAAAACAACGCAGCTTCGTGGTAGCAACGTGAACGTTGCATTTGGAAGAATATTATATTGAATATTACATTTGGAAGCAATGATGCTTCCGAGATAACGCAATCTTTGGCAGGTCGTTATTATTTTCGAAATAAATAAATTCTAACTACTAGAAAAAAAAACTAGATTTCGCTGGCATGTTAAAATCATGAATGCCTCAGGCTCTCACTTGGCTTCGACAATGATTGGCAAACTCCCCGTGACCTTGCGTCAGATATCTACCGCGAGATAACTCGCGTCGTCCTACTTTTGAAATTTTCTCGGCGCTCTCTACCGAAACCACTCGCTTAAGAACCCTCGGTTCCGCGTTCTCTAATTTAATAAAAAGCTTTTTCATTGGAGGTAGTGTACGACGTGGGAAAAAAAAGGTCAGGGCTTTTCCGAGTTAGACCTTAGATATACAGCTCCAGATTCGTAGGTCCTAGATTTCTGGAGAGGCTGATATATCGTCCAGACGTCCTTCCGCGTGTCCCCTACTCCCAGAAGCGCACACAAAGAGACGATCCAAAATCATCCCCGCTATTTGACAAATATGCTTTTTATGGAAATTAAACATGATCGATTAGAGAAAGTAAGGGAAGAAAATATAAATTTTGAGATAGATTGAGAAAAACACAAATTATTATAAAGAAATATTCCTTTTATTGTAATTATTTTTATAAATTTGAAGACGAATTTTTTAACAAAAATCGAGAGACATCGCAGTTATTATTATTTTTTATTTTCTAACATTATAATTCCCCGTAATTTAACTATAAATATAAATTGTCAGGAGGGAAGAGAATTTTCCTATTTTAAATATAATATATTTGTCATGTGTATTCAATATATTTGTCCTACATATTTCGCATGGTCTTCTGCTTTAAATAGTATTATTGGATCCGAAATGGGGAAAAATTTTCGCGCACGTTCCTGCTTACTTCCTATATTCCTTACATCGTTCGCAACCGCATGTAATAGGGGTTAGCGCGATCTCTCTCGGTAGCGGAGAATAAATTTCGCACACGCGCATGTCAGTGAGGCAAAGTAAGGTCCTTCCGTCGCCAAGTTGTCCATTTGAAATGCGCCACGATATAGAATATCGAGGAAAAGGCGCGACGGCACCGAAGAAAATCGAGAAAACGTCGCGAGAAGTCGGGGGATAGTGGTCGGGAAACGAGGATCGGGGATGAGCGTTTGGGAAAAGAAAGCGATGTTGCCGACAATGTTGAACCTGGCAGTATCTATCGGGTTAGTAAAATCATTTCGCCAAGTGTGGAAATCGTCTGCGAAAGGATGAGTTGCCGCAGTTAATTTGGGATCGGTTCTCAGTGATATTAGAGATAAGATTAGCTTGGTTTATATAGACTAGGGTTAAGACTAGATTTTGAGACGAAATGGAGTTAAAAAATGGAATCAAAGTATTTAAAAGATCACTTAAGAATCGATAACAAATCCGATATTGTTGAAACAAATTCGAAAGAAACAACTGAAAAAATTAAAAATTAATAATGAAATGTGGAGAATCTATAAATGCAATCATAATAATCACGTTCGAAGAAAGATACGTTAGCGCTTAATGAAGCACACTGAAGACTTCCCTAAACATTCTTTAGCTTATTTATGCTTGACAATTTTTAATATCCTGAAGAAAACGACGTGCATTTAATGCAGGAAATTAGTGGATCGTTTGGAAACGTTCAACAGAAAATTACAGGATAATGGCAAAGTTGCTTTGACCGCCAAAAACAGCCAATGACTTTCAAAGACGATTGCCCAGGTTCTATTTTGACGATACGCGCGGCGATATCAAGGGTGGTTTGTTTCCACTGTGGAAACGCGAGTGGATTCCCGACGAAGCGTCGGAGACTATAATTCTTTCGCGGGAGAGAAATTGGGAGGAAAGGGCGCGGCAACGAAGACTATCCGAGGATCCGGTCGAATGTAAGCGGCAGCTTACATAGTTTGTCACTGACAACTCGCCGACGAACGAGATTTTGGTACGTCCTTGGAGTCGAGACGGAGAGATCGTCGGAGATAGAATGAGCCTCGAGGGATAAACACGAAATTCCCCGCTTCGAAGGCCGGGGAAATAACGAGAGAAAGCAGCGATTTCTAGGACAATTCGCGGCCGTCTCGATGTATCGAGACGCGGAGACGAGAGGAGAGATCACACATCCTGTCGTACAAATCGGCATCGTTGCGAGAATCGCGGCCGGATGAATAAATGAAGAAGCACCGCCAAGCAAACCCTATTTCGCTGTTTTTTCCAAATGAGTCGGTCCCGCAAAAACTGCTGAGGCGACTTGAAGCCAGACAGCAAAACGGCGCGGTGGTCGGAGATAACGGCGAGGCTTCGAGAAGAATTTTCTTTCGCGTACTTTCATCATTCGCATACCATCTTCGCAAGGACAAATGGTGTAACGTGGTCCCCCGAGATAGATAGTTTCAAAAGTTCTAGCACACAACGTGTTCCCCGCACTTTCTTTTATCTGCAGACTCTTGAATCAATTTCGAGTTGATTCTTGGCTAAATTTCTCGACAACTTCTGGATTATAAAAGAATGAAAATTTAGAAGAATCTTTTTATTTAGTTAAGTATTTAGCTCTGAAAGAATTTGATAAAGTCGAACGTTGTTTAAAGAATACGTCATCCAATAGAATTTAATTGCGACTGGTTAAAGAACGAAACGGATAATTATTTCGGATAGACTTGTAGGCTTTGAAAATGATCGCTCGATGGAACGGACGTCGGACCGATCGTTGGAACGGAGGAAACGAATTCGTGTGGACCAGCAAAGTGCATTAGACTGGATCAGTGCGGTGAAGTGGAAGTGGAAGTTTGGCTCGAGGTAAGAGCGATACGCGGAAGAAGAGCGGAAGGGGGATTACAACTGTTACCGGGAACGAGAACGAACAAGACAAGGGGGACGGGGTTGTAACAGGAAGCGAGGAGATTGCGGCTTGAGATTGATGAAGAGACGAGGAGAATGCGATTTTTAAGCATCGCTTAAATCGGGGCGCGCTTAAGGGCGGGTATAATTCCGCAGGTCCGGGGAGTGAAGTCACGCGGAAACGGAAGGAAATTCTCGCAGTTAGGGTGCTGCGTAGGAGAGTGATTATTAGGGCGGAAAGCCGGAAATTTGTGAGGTTTCACGGTGAGTTCTACTCGGTGCGGTTCTCCAGAACGCGTTAAAGTTAAGGCAGCGGAGTTTGAGATAAGTTATCCTGGCGATGTACACGGCAAAATGTTACATTAACGACGACGTATGCGGAACGGTTGCGTGCGCGTGATTGCCGAGTCTAATAATTATTATCGAAAGCGGAGTATAGAAAGAGGGTTCGATCGAACTCGTGATGTCCGCGTCGCCGCGGACGATGACGAAGAAAACGCATTGTGTACACGACGACATCCATCGATAAAACGTTTAAAATAATATCGCGTTTTCTACACACATACACACACACACGCGCGCGCGCGCGCGCGCGCGCGCGCTAGTATATGGATAAAATGCATACATCTTACACGCAAAGATATCATTCGATATTGTCATCAGATAAGAAAGCCCAACCTGTGAGCCCAGTGCGAATCTAATTACAGCGCGACATGTCACTGACGTGTTCCAGACATAGTACCACGTATACAAGCGCGATACTCGACTCGTATCGTGTAGGGCTGAGGCGATTGACCGTAATACGACCAGTCAAATAAGAGGGTCAGATATAGCCAGTTAGTAACCCTGATCCAGATCTATCGCCACGTGGTCGCTCGCAGCTACGACGTACCCGCTGTTTAAAGCACGTGTGACGTATTCGCGCGATCATGTACGCGGTAACGCGTACCCCCGAAATCCGCGATTTGACTTCCCGTCGATCAAGTTATCATCGAATGATTCGCGCGTCTTTCCGTTGAAAAAAAAATTGACGATGTCCATTTGGTGTCGCTTTGGGTGTGGCTGGTGCGGTTCATGCTGGAATCGCGACCTATGCGACCGAGCTGTCTGATCTGCGCGTAGAGAAGGAGCGAGTGAAAACGATCGAACAAGGTCAGACATTCTTTAGTTTCGAAATTACGCGATTTTCTCGGCAGTTGCATCGTATAATTTCCAGACTTAAATAAGAAGCAACTGTCAAAGAGATTTATGTTCAGCGAAGATTCTTTTTTTTTTTAAATCACACAATGTTTGATAGATAGATTATCGCACGCTCGCAAAGTATCACCATAAGTCGGCCGATTTATATTTGCAATTTAATTTTGGGAGTCGGAAACCATATAGAGAATCATATCGGCATGGGAGAGTGAAGGAGTTGGAATGGAACAATGAATTATGTTGCACGTTCTACGCGAACGGGGTTGTACACGTAAGCCCCCGATACTACATTAGAACGTGCATCAGAGAAAGACAATGCCAAGAAAAAGATACGACAGCGGATAGCACGCGGGTTGAATGCGGAGGAACAACGAGGAATGGAGTGAGAGAGAGAAAGAGAGAGATGAACTCGTAGATAAATAGAGGTCGCGTAGCCCAAAGGAAGAAAAAGCGATAGAGGGCGGAAGAAGAGAGCGGGAGAGGGATAAGAGTGTAGACGGAAGAGAAGTACACAGAGAAGGCCAGGAAAGAAAACGGAAGAAAAGAAAGAAAAGAAGAAATACGAGAGTGAAGACGCAAGAGAAGGGAAGACGAAGGCAAGAGAGAGAGAGAGAGAAAGAGAGAGAGAGAGAAAGGAAGCAAGAGGAAGTAACCTACCTACCCTTTTCTAGCCTGAAGCGGAGAGTGTACCAGGATGAGGAGAGTCAAGAGGGAATAAAGGGGGTGTAGGAGATATACGAAGAACGGCGCCCAGCTGGAGCCACGTGCATCGATCTGGCTACAGGCGCCAGCCGTCCTATCCGTCGGCTCGTTCGTCCATGAGTTCGACCCTGCCCCACTCCAACTCATCCCGAACCGTTTCATCCCATCCTGAACCGTCACAACTCTCGGTTCTAATACTTCCCATAAAGAAAGAGAGAGAGAGAGAGAGAGAGAGAGAGAGAGAGAGAG